>JACEEU010000884.1:0-37510 GCA_016630915.1 Callionymus lyra | reverse complement strand
TTTTCTACTATAATCAAACAATTTTCAACTATAATCAAACAATTTTCAACTATAATCAAACAATTTTCAACTATAATCAAACAATTTTCAACTGTAATCAAACAATTTTCAACTATAATCAAACAATTTTCAACTTTAATCAAACAATTTTCAACTATAATCAAACAATTTTCAACTGTAATCAAACAATTTTCAACTATAATCAAACAATTTTCAACTATAATCAAACAATTTTCAACTGTAATCAAACAATTTTCAACTATAATCAAACAATTTTCAACTTTAATCAAACAATTTTCAACTATAATCAAACTATTTTCAACTATAAACAAACAATTTTCAACTGTAATCAAACAATTTTCAACTTTAATCAAACAATTTTCAACTATAATCAAAACAATTATCAACTGTAATCAAACAATTATCAACTATAATCAAACAATTTTCAACTGTAATCAAACAATGATCAACTATAATCAAACAATTTTCAACTATAATCAAACAATTTTCAACTATAATCAAACAATGATCAACTATAATCAAACAATTTTCAACTATAATCAAACAATTTTCAACTATAATCAAACAATTATCAACTATAATCAAACAATTTTCAACTATAATCAAACAATTTTCAACTATAATCAAACAATTTTCTACTATAATCAAACAATTTTCTACTATAATCAAACAATTTTCAACTATAATCAAACAATTTTCAGCTTTAATCAAACAATTTTCAACTATAACCAAACAATTTCAATTTTAATCAAACAATTTTCCGCTTTAATCTGCTCCACAAGAACCAAAGGAATGTGTGTGAATGAGAGAAACTCAAATACACAATAATACAATGAAAAATATAGAAGCTCTTGGAGTTTAAATACAACAAGAGTTGGAGCTTCATGAACGACTAGTGTTCGGTGAATATTCATCTGAAGAGTAACAAGTACTTCACTGAGTTACTTTGAAGTGTAGGAACAGAAGTGTGTATTTATCAAGAGTTTCTCTACATCTGGACCTGAAACGCTCACAGGACTCCATTGACTCTCTGGTCTGAAGCCAAGTGTTGGTCCTGCTACAAAAACAACCTCAAACTCACAACATCTCATGAGTCACGACTGAAAGCAGAATGAAAGCAGACAATAGTGTTCAGTTGCTGCAAAAGTACTGCCGGTACCGCCGAGGTCCAAACATGTGATCTAACGAGCCTCAGGTATTTGGCAGGTCCTGTGACTGAGAAGGAGACACTGTGTCCGACTGCAGCGTCACTAACATAGTGTGTTGAGCCTCGTGAGGTCGTGACCCCAACCTTTATTTATTCACTGCAACCTGGTTCTTTATATCAGTTTTAGTTACTGTTTATGATCAATTGTATACTTTTGAGTTGAACACGTTTGTTTTGTACACATCGCTCACGTTTAATCAAACGACTAGAATCAAACAATTTTCAAACAATTTTCAACTAAAATCAAACTAGAATCAAACAATTTTCAAACAATTTTCAACTAAAATCAAACTAGAATCAAACAATTTAAAAACTATTTTCAACTATAATCAAACTATTTTCAACTAAAATCAAACTAGAATCAAACATTTTCAAATAAAATCAAACTAGAATCAAACAATTTTTCAAACAATTTTCAACTAAAAATCAAACTAGAATCAAACTATTTTCAAACTAAAATCAAACTAAAATCAAACTAGAATCAAACTATTTTCAAACAAAATCAAACTAAAATCAAACTAGAATCAAACTATTTTCAAACAATTTTCAACTAAAAATCAAACTAGAATCAAAACAAAAAATTAGTAATCAAACTATTTTCAAACTAAAATCAAACTAGAATCAAACTAATTTCAAACTAGAATCAAACTAAAATCAAACTAGAATCAAACTAAAAAAATCAAACTAGAATCAAACTAAAATCAAACTAGAATCAAACTAAATCAAACTAGAATCAAACTAGAATCAAACTAAAATCAAACTAGAATCAAACTAGAATCAAACTAGAATCAAACTAGAATCAAACTAAAATCAAACTAGAATCAAACTAGAATCAAACTAGAATCAAACTAAAATCAAACTAAAATCAAACTAGAATCAAACTAGAATCAAACTAGAATCAAACTAGAATCAAACTAGAATCAAACTAGAATCAAACTAAAATCAAACTAAAATCAAACTAAAATCAAACTAAAATCAAACTAGAATCAAACTAGAATCAAACTAAAATCAAACTAAAATCAAACTAAAATCAAACTAGAATCAAACTAGAATCAAACTAAAATCAAACTAGAATCAAACTAAAATCAAACTAGAATCAAACTAGAATCAAACTAGAATCAAACTAGAATCAAACTAAAATCAAACTAGAATCAAACTAGAATCAAACTAGAATCAAACTAAAATCAAACTAGAATCAAACTAAAATCAAACTAAAATCAAACTAAAATCAAACTAGAATCAAACTAAAATCAAACTAGAATCAAACTAGAATCAAACTAGAATCAAACTAGAATCAAACTAGAATCAAACTAAAATCAAACTAGAATCAAACTAGAAATCAAACTAAAATCAAACTAGAATCAAACAGAATCTCAAACTAGAATCAAACTAGAATCAAACTAAAATCAAACTAGAATCAAACTAGAATCAAACTAGAATCAAACTAGAATCAAACTAGAACAAACTCAAACTAAAATCAAACTAGAATCAACAAACTAGAAATCAAACTAGAATCAAACTAGAATCAAACTAAAATCAAACTAGAATCAAACTAAAATCAAACTAAAATCAAACTAGAATCAAACTAGAATCAAACTATTTTCAACTAAAATCAAACTAGAATCAAACTAGAATCAAACTAAAATCAAACTAGAATCAAACTAAAATCAAACTAAAATCAAACTAGAATCAAACTAGAATCAAACTAGAATCAAACTAAAATCAAACTAGAATCAAACTAGAATCAAACTAGAATCAAACTAGAATCAAACTAGAATCAAACTAAAATCAAACTAAAATCAAACTAAAATCAAACTAGAATCAAACTAGAATCAAACTAGAATCAAACTACAAACTAGAATCAAACTAAAATCAAACTAAAATCAAACTAAAATCAAACTAGAATCAAACTAGAATCAAACTAGAATCAAACTAGAATCAAACTACAATCAAACTAGAATCAAACTAGAATCAACTATCAAACTATCTTAACCTGCTACTGTCGTGTTTCTCCTGAATATCTGAATAACTAACAGCAGTTGTGTGTTCAAGTGGTTGCTGCAGAAAGTAAGAAAGGATCTATTTGTGCTGGAGAGTTCATGCCTGCACGGCTACATTCATGGAGAGGGGGGTCGGTCCGTCCCTGGTCCAGTAGGATCTCCTGCTTCTGCTGAGTCCATTAGTGATTGCGTAAGGTTTGGCAGATGAATGCTCTCCCTGAAGGGCACAAGAAGGAGCTAAAAAAACAACAATAAGTGGTGGCATGTGTTTCAGTAGCAGCGTCAGTGGAGATGGAAGAGGAGAGTGGCTCGTGGAGGGTCAGGACAGATGTGTGGAGGTGGAACCAGTTCACGCTTTGATGGCTTCAAGGTTAATGCAAAATAAAAGAGCTTCATGAAAAATACAACATCCTCAACCACGTCTGCATCTTTCAGGATCATTTCTGCTTCAACAACATGTTCAGAGAGGTTTGTCAACACAAATGATACATCCATTGATGTTTTAGATGAGAAATAACATGAATACAAGGTACAATATACATGATCACATGACACACATGATCACATGACACACACATGATCACATGACACACACACATGATCACATGACACACACATGATCACATGAAACACACATGATCACATGACACGCACATGATCACATGAACACTATGAAACACTATGAAACACTATGAAACACAGAACACTATGAAACACTATGAAACACAGAACACTATGAAACACTATGAAACACTATGAAACACTATGAAACACTATGAAACACAGAACACTATGAAACACTATGAAACACAGAACACTATGAGGTCACTATGAAACACAGAACACTATGAAACACTATGAAACACAGAACACTATGAAACACTATGAAACACAGAACACAATGAAACACTATGAAACACAGAACACTATGAGGTCACTATGAAACACAGAACACTATGAAACACTATGAAACACAGAACACTATGAAACACTATGAAACACAGAACACTATGAAACACTATGAAACACAGAACACTATGAAACACTATGAAACACAGAACACTATGAAACACTATGAAACACAGAACACTATGAGGTCACTATGAAACACAGAACACTATGAGGTCACTATGAAACACAGAACACTATGAAACAATATGAAACACAGAACACTATGAAACACTATGAAACACAGAACACTATGAAACACTATGAAACACAGAACACTATGAAATCACTATGAAACACAGAACACTATGAAACACTATGAAACACAGAACACTATGAAACACTATGAAACACAGAACACTATGAAACACTATGAAACACAGAACACTATGAAACACTATGAAACACAGAACACTATGAAACACTATGAAACACAGAACACTATGAGGTCACTATGAAACACAGAACACTATGAAACACTATGAAACACAGAACACTATGAAACACTATGAAACACAGAACACTATGAAACACTATGAAACACAGAACACTATGAAACACTATGAAACACAGAACACTATGAAACACTATGAAACACAGAACACTATGAAACACTATGAAACACAGAACACTATGAAACACTATGAAACACAGAACACTATGAAACACTATGAAACACAGAACACTATGAAACACTATGAAACACAGAACACTATGAAACACTATGAAACACAGAACACTATGAAACACTATGAAACACAGAACACTTATGAAACACTATGAAACACAGAACACTATGAAACACTATGAAACACAGAACACTATGAAACACTATGAAACACAGAACACTATGAAACACTATGAAACACAGAACACTATGAAACACTATGAAACACAGAACACTATGAAACACTATGAAACACAGAACACTATGAAACACTATGAAACACAGAACACTATGAAACACTAGAAACACTATGAAACACTATGAAACACTATGAAACACAGAACACTATGAAACACTATGAAACACAGAACACTATGAAACACTATGAAACACAGAACACTATGAGGTCACTATGAAACACAGAACACTATGAAACACTATGAAACACAGAACACTATGAAACACTATGAAACACAGAACACTATGAAACACTATGAAACACAGAACACTATGAAACACTATGAAACACAGAACACTATGAAACACTATGAAACACAGAACACTATGAAACACTATGAAACACAGAACACTATGAAACACTATGAAACACAGAACACTATGAAACACTATGAAACACAGAACACTATGAAACACTATGAAACACAGAACACTATGAAACACTATGAAACACAGAACACTATGAAACACTATGAAACACAGAACACTATGAAACACTATGAAACACAGAACACTATGAAACACAGAACACTATGAAACACTATGAAACACAGAACACTATGAAACACTATGAAACACAGAACACTATGAAACACTATGAAACACAGAACACTATGAAACACTATGAAACACAGAACACTATGAAACACTATGAAACACAGAACACTATGAACGAACACTATGAAACACTATGAAACACAGAACACTATGAAACACTATGAAACACAGAACACTATGAAACACTATGAAACACAGAACACTATGAAACACTATGAAACACAGAACACTATGAAACACTATGAAACACAGAACACTATGAAACACTATGAAACACAGAACACTATGAAATCACTATGAAACACAGAACACTATGAAACACTATGAAACACAGAACACTATGAAATCACTATGAAACACAGAACACTATGAAACACTATGAAACACAGAACACTATGAAACACTATGAAACACAGAACACTATGAAACACTATGAAACACAGAACACTATGAAACACTATGAAACACAGAACACTATGAAACACTATGAAACACAGAACACTATGAAACACTATGAAACACAAACACTATGAAACACAAACACTATGAAACTACAGAACACTATGAAACACTATGAAACACAGAACACTATGAAACACTATGAAACACAGAAGCACTATGAAACACTATGAAACACTATGAAACACAGAACACTATGAAACACTATGAAACACAGAACACTATGAGGTCACTATGAAACACTATGAAACACTATGAAACACAGAACACTATGAAACACTATGAAACACAGAACACTATGAAACACTATGAAACACAGAACACTATGAAACACTATGAAACACAGAACACTATGAAACACTATGAAACACTATGAAACACAGAACACTATGAGGTCACCAAGAGAGCACACTGACATGTTTTAAAGTGTCTACGTTCAAAGGTTTTCCAGAGACAAGTCTTGGTCATAAGATGGTTTTAGTCTGAGGTTGAAACTATTGTTATGACTTCACGTGCAAAAGAATCTGTTAAAATACTGAACATATTTGTTTGGTACAAGGTCGTTATCATAGCCGTGACTTCTTGATTTCATTGGACAGAAAGTCAACAACACCTGTAGATCTTTCAGAAGACACACACCATGGACACACATTCGAGAGGCTTGAGGTCGCAGTGATTGTGTGAAGCATGAGGCGGAGGTCGTTGTTGAAAAGAAGCATGTGTTCAGATGCTGCTGGTGAAGTCCACGATGAAGCAGTGGAGGAGTCGAGCAGAAGGTCAGCCTGCACCTTCACTTCATTATCGCCACATCAGAAGATCACAAAGAAGCTCACGTTGATGCGGGGAAATGAAATTTTAGCAGGAACACAGAGAGACAGACTTGATTAAAAAATATCAGCTCGCAGCTCAGAGCCGGAGAAACATCGTCTCTTATCTTTGAAGGACTTCAAAACACAAAGACAATAAGGTCGGAGAATCATGCATCAGTAGAAGAATGAATAGAACTTAGATTCTAAATGAATCCAAGTAGGGCTGGACTGTATAACCTTCAAAGTATATATTTGAGTGTATCATTGAGAACAACTTCTACATTAGCAAAACTAAACTGTTTTTTAAAATGACTATTAATGTATTTTGAGGAAATGTATCGTGCAAAGTATAAGATAAGCAAAATGTAACAATGGTACATCAGACTATTGCAAAAGTTCATTTTCATGTCTTAACAAGAAGGATCTGCCTCGCCTGCAGTTCATACAAAACTCTGCAGCCAGAATTCTGAGCCGCTCTAGTAGAAGAACTCACATTTCTCCTTCAAACTCTTCACTGGCTGCTCTAGTAGAAGAACTCACATTTCTCCTTCAAACTCTTCACTGGCTGCTCTAGTAGAAGAACTCACATTTCTCCTTCAAACTCTTCACTGGCTGCTCTAGTGAATTTTAAACTCCTTTCTCCTTCAGACTCTTCACTGGTCGGCTCTAGACTTAGAAGAACTCAGCATTTCTCCTTCAAACTCTTCATGGCTGCTCTAGTAGAAGAATCTCACATTTCTCCTTCAAGACTCTTCACTGGCTGCTCTAGTAGAAGAACTCACATTTCTCCTTCAAACTCTTCACTGGCTGCTCTAGTAGAAGAACATCACATTTCTCCTTCAAGAAACTCTTCACTGGCTGCTTCAAGTTTCTTTCAGGATCATTCCTTCAAAAAATTCTGGTTCTTACTTTCAAGAAACTCTATGTCATGGTCTATGACTCCTTCTAAGAAACATCAGTGATTGATGATCCATGACTCCTTCAAGACCCCAGCTCGGGCTCTGAGGTCTGTGGATCAGAATCTACTGATGGTTCCTTCAAGAAACATCTGTGACCAGGAGGATCCCAAGAAACATCCGTGTTCCAGACTGTTGCTCCTAAGCTTTGGAACCATCTCTGTGTTTGATGATCTACTGACTCCTTCAAGAAACATCTGTGTTTGATGATCTACTGACTCCTTCAAGAAACATCTGTGTTTGATGATCTACTGACTCCTTCAAGAAACATCTGTGTTTGATGATCTACTGACTCCTTCAAGAAACATCTGTGTTTGATGATCTACTGACTCCTTCAAGAAACATCTGTGTTTGATGATCTACTGACTCCTTCAAGAAACATCAGTGTTTGATGATCTACTGACTCCTTTAAGAAACATCTGTGTTTGATGATCTACTGACTCCTTCAAGAAACATCTGTGTTTGATGATCTACTGACTCCTTCAAGAAACATGTGTGTTTGATGATCTACTGACTCCTTCAAGAAACATCTGTGTTTGATGATCTACTGACTCCTTCAAGAAACATCTGTGTTTGATGATCTACTGACTCCTTCAAGAAACATCTGTGTTTGATGATCTACTGACTCCTTCAAGAAACATCTGTGTTTGATGATCTACTGACTCCTTCAAGAAACATCTGTGTTTGATGATCTACTGACTCCTTCAAGAAACATGTGTGTTTGATGATCTACTGACTCCTTCAAGAAACATGTGTGTTTGATGATCTACTGACTCCTTCAAGAAACATGTGTGTTTGATGATCTACTGACTCCTTCAAGAAACATGTGTGTTTGATGATCTACTGACTCCTTCAAGAAACATCTCAAGACAATTTTATTTGGGATTTCTTTTCACTTTCTTGTTGCAATTTGACTCTGTACTGTCTTTTTTACCTTTTACATATGTTTTACATTTGTATATGATTTAACTGTGTATTGATTTTGATTGTTAAAGTTCTTTGGTAGCCTGGACTAGAAATAACTTTACAAATAATAATGACTTAGTTAAATTCTTAACTAAACAACCTCAAGCTCAGGCTTCTGTGTCACTGAAAAACTGAAAGTTCACTTGAGCATCTTCTCAGTATCAAACAACTTCTGATACAAAAAGTTAAAATAGTACGTTTGTATATAAAAAGATCATTTATGAAATTTGTGTGACTTTCAGCATAGATTCATTTCTTTATGGTTAATCGTCTTCTTACATTTTTATTTATATTTCCAACACTCACACACGTAGTGTAAACTTCTACGAGCATCAACACATTGACTTGTTGCCATTTTCTGTCAACTTTCCTCGCTGGTCCCTCTTTTGTAGGCAGAAGATACATCAGAGAAATAATAGAGAACCTCAGCCAGACTTTCCGAGCAGCACCGCACACATTACACCCCGACATCTGGAGAACATTCCTTCTCCACGACCCTTGCTTCCCATTCACTCGGCTCCTCACTATTTCCACTTGTTACCTAAAAAGGCGTGAGGAAGCAGGTCGTCGCCACCGTTGTGTCGACCTCATTGAAAACACATCCAACATCTGCCAGGACCTCACACGTGACCCCGGAGCAGATCATTGGTGACGTGAAACGAGAAACTCTCCGTCAAGATGCGAGAGAAAAGTCACCGTTACAAGTCCAGCGCGATCCCGTTGTGCGATTAATATACAGGAAAATAAGTCGAGCCCCGAGCAACGTTAGCAACAGGTCGTCGCGGCCAATATTGGAAATCAATGTCACATGTCTAGTTCCAGTGAGGCGTTCAGGGACAGTTGTCATTGACCACTTTGAATTTCTCTGTGTTCAATCATCAGGACGGAAAATATCTTCATGAACTAGAAGTTTTCTGTCTCGTTAGTGAAGACGTCAGGATTATGTCTTGAAAAGAGACTGAAATTAGATACATATACAGTATACGGGTGGAAAAATATGGATATAAATACTTCATTCAAATTGTTGAAGACGTATAAATACATAAATGTTCATATAAAGTAAAGTATGTGTGTATTGTCAAGAGTGTGTTGATAAGTATCACGATACAACGATATGATATATAGTGATTTATAGTGATAGTAACAAGTATATATGTGTAGTATTGTCCAGTACTTGACTCTGGTGTTGTGATAGTGTAGTAACAAGTATATATGTGTAGTATTGTCCAGTACTTGACTCTGGTGTTGTGATAGTGTAGTAACAAGTATATATGTGTAGTATTGTCCAGTACTTGACTCTGGTGTTGTGATAGTGTAGTAACAAGTATATATGTGTTAGTATTGTCCAGTACTTGACTCTGGTGTTGTGATAGTGTAGTAACAAGTATATATGTGTAGTATTGTCCAGTACTTGACTCTGGTGTTGTGATAGTGTAGTAACAAGTATATATGTGTAGTATTGTCCAGTACTTGACTCTGGTGTTGTGATAGTGTAGTAACAAGTAAATATGTGTAGTATTGTCAAGTACTTGACTCTAGTGTTGTGATAGTGTAGTAACAAGTATATATGTTTAGTATTGTCCAGTACTTGACTCTGGTGTTGTGATAGTGTAGTAACAAGTATATATGTGTAGTATTGTCCAGTACTTGACTCTGGTGTTGTGATAGTGTAGTAACAAGTATATATGTGTAGTATTGTCCAGTACTTGACTCTGGTGTTGTGATAGTGTAGTAACAAGTATATATGTGTAGTATTGTCCAGTACTTGACTCTGGTGTTGTGATAGTGTAGTAACAAGTATATATGTGTAGTATTGTCCAGTACTTGACTCTGGTGTTGTGATAGTGTAGTAACAAGTATATATGTGTAGTA
The DNA here is from genome assembly GCA_016630915.1 of Callionymus lyra. NCBI lineage: Eukaryota > Metazoa > Chordata > Actinopteri > Syngnathiformes > Callionymidae > Callionymus > Callionymus lyra. Next base: position 26,810 of record JACEEU010000884.1, on the reverse strand, counting down.
TTGTCCAGTACTTGACTCTGGTGTTGTGATAGTGTAGTAACAAGTAAATATGTGTAGTATTGTCCAGTACTTGACTCTGGTGTTGTGATAGTGTAGTAACAAGTATATATGTGTAGTATTGTCCAGTACTTGACTCTGGTGTTGTGATAGTGTAGTAACAAGTATATATGTGTAGTATTGTCCAGTACTTGACTCTGGTGTTGTGATAGTGTAGTAACAAGTATATATGTGTAGTATTGTCCAGTACTTGACTCTGGTGTTGTGATAGTGTAGTAACAAGTATATATGTGAGTATTGTCCAGTACTTGACTCTGGTGTTGTGATAGTGTAGTAACAAGTAAATATGTGTAGTATTGTCCAGTACTTGACTCTAGTGTTGTGATAGTGTAGTAACAAGTATATATGTGTAGTATTGTCCAGTACTTGACTCTGGTGTTGTGATAGTGTAGTAACAAGTATATATGTGTAGTATTGTCCAGTACTTGACTCTGGTGTTGTGATAGTGTAGTAACAAGTATATATGTGTAGTATTGTCCAGTACTTGACTCTGGTGTTGTGATAGTGTAGTAACAAGTATATATGTGTAGTATTGTCCAGTACTTGACTCTGGTGTTGTGATAGTGTAGTAACAAGTATATATGTGTAGTACTGTCCAGTACTTGACTCTGGTGTTGTGATAGTGTAGTAACAAGTATATATATGTAGTATTGTCAAGTACTTGACTCTAGTGTTGTGATAGTGTAGTAACAAGTATATATGTGTAGTATTGTCAAGTACTTGACTCTAGTGTTGTGATTGTGTAGTAACAAGTATATATGTGTAGTATTGTCCAGTACTTGACTCTGGTGTTGTGATAGTGTAGTAACAAGTATATATGTGTAGTATTGTCAAGTACTTGACTCTAGTGTTGTGATAGTGTAGTAACAAGTAAATATGTGTAGTATTGTCCAGTACTTGACTCTGGTGTTGTGATAGTGTAGTAACAAGTATATATGTGTAGTATTGTCCAGTACTTGACTCTGGTGTTGTGATAGTGTAGTAACAAGTATATATGTGTAGTATTGTCCAGTACTTGACTCTGGTGTTGTAGTATTTACAGACCACATGACTCTTGACAAAGTCGTAACTGCTTTAATTTCTTTTCAAACCAAAATATGTCCAAACATCAGCTTTACAAGCTGCTGGACTCACTGTATCCTCTCGTCCTCAGTCATTTTTCCTTTAGCAGCAGAGGACGACTAACGACTGGTGCCACCTAGAGTCCAGAACGTCATTGAACGCACCACAATAGTTCCTACGTCATTGAACGCAACGTGCACGTCCATGTCAATCTGATGCAAAGAAAGAGATTTTAATGTAAAACGTCTCGTTTCCGTCGATGAATCACATTCATTTGTCACTTGTTGTTTTGCAGGAAACTTTCTTTCAGGAACTGCTATCAAAGTGAATGAATGTGTATTGTTAGAGTTATTGATAAGTTCTGATCAATACCAGCTCTGGTCGACACTGAACTGTGTTTCCACTGGATTGATTTTACATTTGTTTCATTCAGTAGTTTTTTGTTTAAATAAAGCAAATATACTCACAGTATTTTCGAGGCGTTCACATCACAACACTGGGCCGGAGTCGAAGTCTCTGGACCTCATGGGACGTGACGGCAGGACGGAACCGTGGCCTGAGGTCGCGCCGGCGAAGAGCCAAACCAACGAGGAGTGGCGACCCGCTGACAAACCACAGGAGGGACGACCAAGTGCCAGAACATGTCGGCGCAACAACGAGCCGTGGACGACACCGGGGGGATCGGAATGTCAAAAGTATTCCACGTTGACACACGTCCGAGCGACACCGACGGCCCGTCAAACTATTGATCATCCGGTGACTCAGTGATTATTGACGTGAACTACTTCGACGAAAATATTTCGTGGACGATCGGAAACCGTCGGCGTTCATGTCATCACTTTTTATTCCTGCCTCGTGAAACTTTCCTCTCGCCATAACAATCCGCTGGTTGCCAAGGAAACAACAACTTGCTACTCTGGAGCGACTTATGTGTGAAATTATTACCACATTATTATATCATTTCACATGTTATTCTCACACTAAACCACCAGAGGGCGCTCTAGGCCTGTGTTGATCATTTCCACGTAGAAGAGGAAGCATCTTCTACCTCCGGAGTTAGTTAGTTGTTTAAAAGTGACACGAGGATGAAGAGTTATTTGGAGTTACACGGATGGTTTGGTAAACTAGTTAGTTATTTATGCTATAGTTCTCTGAATAACTCTTCATATGTTATGTTAACATACCAGGTTCTCACTTCATGTAACGTAACATTATTCTGTTGTTGCCTCTAGTTTTATTTTAACTTGTCTTTTAAGATCACATGTCTGTTCTTGGATTTTATCAAATCAATTTCCCCCAAAAATGCGACTTATATATGTTTGTACTTCTTTATTATGCATTTTATGTCTGGAGATACTTGTACTCCGGCACTATCAGCACAACAAGATACTACAAGTATCAAACAACAACAACAATATCTGATGTATTTTTTAAGCTCTCAAAAGTGTTTATTCTCCAAACCCTTCCGGAGTTAATTCAACATTTCTTTCATTTGGAATCTTCTACATCAACACCAACATCACACACCAGTATTTTTCTTCCACATACGAAACTGCATCAAATAAAACGAGGAAATATTGAAACACTTGGTTCAGGATTAAATATTCAAACATTTCTAGCGTGTGGTTGTTTTGAAGTGAACACAGACTCTCAGCGAGTACGTAATTATTACAATGATTGGTGTTTGGTGAGGGTCAGGTGATCAAGTGATGTTCAGGTGTATGTTCAGGTGATGTTCAGGTGTATGTTCAGGTGATGTTCAGGTGTATGTTCAGGTGTATGTTCAGGTGATGTTCAGGTGATGTTCAGGTGATGTTCAGGTGATGTTCAGGTGATGTTCAGGTGTATGTTCAGGTGTATGTTCAGGTGATGTTCAGGTGATGTTCAGGTGATGTTCAGGTGATGATCAGGTGATGTTCAGGTGTATGTTCAGGTGATGTTCAGGTGATGTTCAGGTGTATGTTCAGGTGTATGTTCAGGTGTATGTTCAGGTGATGTTCAGGTGATGATCAGGTGATGTTCAGGTGTATGTTCAGGTGATGTTCAGGTGATGTTCAGGTGTATGTTCAGGTGATGTTCAGGTGAAGATCAGGTGATGATCAGGTGATGTTCAGGTGATGTTCAGGTGATGTTCAGGTGATGATCAGGTGATGTTCAGGTGTATGTTCAGGTGTATGTTCAGGTGATGTTCAGGTGATGTTCAGGTGATGTTCAGGTGTATGTTCAGGTGATGTTCAGGTGATGATCAGGTGATGTTCAGGTGTATGTTCAGGTGTATGTTCAGGTGATGTTCAGGTGATGTTCAGGTGATGTTCAGGTGATGTTCAGGTGTATGTTCAGGTGATGTTCAGGTGTATGTTCAGGTGATGTTCAGGTGATGATCAGGTGATGTTCAGGTGTATGTTCAGGTGATGTTCAGGTGATGATCAGGTGATGTTCAGGTGATGTTCAGGTGATGTTCAGGTGATGATCAGGTGATGTTCAGGTGATGATCAGGTGATGTTCAGGTGTATGTTCAGGTGTATGTTCAGGTGATGTTCAGGTGATGTTCAGGTGATGTTCAGGTGTATGTTCAGGTGATGTTCAGGTGATGATCAGGTGATGTTCAGGTGTATGTTCAGGTGTATGTTCAGGTGATGTTCAGGTGATGTTCAGGTGTATGTTCAGGTGATGTTCAGGTGATGTTCAGGTGTATGTTCAGGTGATGTTCAGGTGATGATCAGGTGATGTTCAGGTGTATGTTCAGGTGTATGTTCAGGTGATGTTCAGGTGATGTTCAGGTGTATGTTCAGGTGATGTTCAGGTGTATGTTCAGGTGATGATCAGGTGATGTTCAGGTGATGTTCAGGTGATGTTCAGGTGATGTTCAGGTGATGTTCAGGTGATGTTCAGGTGTATGTTCAGGTGATGTTCAGGTGTATGTTCAGGTGATGTTCAGGTGATGATCAGGTGATGTTCAGGTGTATGTTCAGGTGATGTTCAGGTGATGATCAGGTGATGATCAGGTGATGTTCAGGTGATGTTCAGGTGATGATCAGGTGATGTTCAGGTGATGATCAGGTGATGTTCAGGTGTATGTTCAGGTGTATGTTCAGGTGATGTTCAGGTGATGTTCAGGTGATGTTCAGGTGTATGTTCAGGTGATGTTCAGGTGATGATCAGGTGATGTTCAGGTGTATGTTCAGGTGTATGTTCAGGTGATGTTCAGATGTATGTTCAGGTGATGATCAGGTGATGTTCAGGTGTATGTTCAGGTGTATGTTCAGGTGATGTTCAGATGTTCAGGTGTATGTTCAGGTGATGTTCAGGTGTATGTTCAGATGTTCAGGTGTATGTTCAGGTGATGTTCAGGTGTATGTTCAGATGTTCAGGTGTATGTTCAGGTGTTCAGGTGTATGTTCAGGTGATGTTCAGATGTTCAGGTGTATGTTCAGGTGATGTTCAGGTGTATGTTCAGGTGTCCAGGTGTATGTTCAGGTGTTCAGGTGATGTTCAGGTGTATGTTCAGGTGTATGTTCAGATGTTCAGGTGTATGTTCAGATGTTCAGGTGTATGTTCAGGTGATGTTCAGGTGTATGTTTAGGTGTTCAGGTGTATGTTCAGATGTTCAGGTGTATGTTCAGGTGTTCAGGTGTATGTTCAGATGTTCAGGTGTATGTTCAGGTGTTCAGGTGTATGTTCAGATGTTCAGGTGTATGTTCAGGTGTATGTTCAGGTGTTCAGGTGTATGTTCAGATGTTCAGGTGTATGTTCAGGTGTTCAGGTGATGTTCAGGTGTATGTTCAGGTGTTCAGGTGATGTTCAGGTGTATGTTCAGGTGTATGTTCAGGTGTTCAGGTGATGTTCAGGTGTTGAGGTGTATGTTCAGATGTTCAGGTGTATGTTCAGGTGTTCAGGTGATGTTCAGGTGTATGTTCAGGTGTTCAGGTGATGTTCAGGTGTATGTGCAGGTGTTGAGGTGTATGTTCAGATGTTCAGGTGTATGTTCAGGTGTTCAGGTGATGTTCAGGTGTATGTTCAGGTGTTCAGGTGATGTTCAGGTGTATGTGCAGGTGTTGAGGTGTATGTTCAGGTGTTCAGGTGATGTTCAGGTGTATGTGCAGGTGTTGAGGTGTATGTTCAGATGTTCAGGTGATGTTCAGGTGTATGTTCAGGTGAGGCAGCTGCACAGATTCATCCTCCACGATGTGACGTCAGACTAGAAGGTTCTCCACGGAGACACAACTTGTCTCGACACACAAGTGTCACCAACTCGAGCTCGTGCCTCGGCGGACTGTTCACGTTTGATTTAAGTAGAAACTTACCTTTCCCGCGCACATGATGACGAACAAGCCGAGCGACAAAATTATCCGAACGTTCCTCATTATTCCCGCTTTGAAGACGATCCACAGAAAGAGCGAGTTTTCACAGCGTCGCTTCTTTCCTCTGCGACGATCACCTCTTCTCTCTCTCCGTCTCTCCCTCACTCTCTCCCGCTAACCCCCACCGGATACGTGTTTTTGTCGTTCCTCCCCCTTTCTCTCCTCTCTCTCTCTCCTCCTCTCTTTCTCTCCTCCTCTCTCTCTTTCCTCCTCTCTCTCCCCCTCTCTTTCTCTCCGTCTCTCTTTCTCTCCTCCGCTCTTTCTCTCCTCTCGTTCTCTCCTCCTCTCTTTCTCTCCTCCTCTCTCTCCTCCTCTCTTTCTCTCCTCCTCTCTCTCCCCCTCTCTTTCTCTCCGTCTCTCTTTCTCTCCTCTTCTCTTTCTCTCCTCTCTTTCTCTCCTCCTCTCGTTCTTTCCTCCTCTCTTTCTCTCCTCTTCTCTTTCTCTCCTCCACTCTTTCTCTCCTCCTCTCTTTCTCTCCTCCACTCTTTCTCTCCTCCTCTCTTTCTCTCCTCTTCTCTTTCTCTCCTCCTCTCTTTCTCTCCTCTCTTTCTCCCCTCTTCTCTTTCTCTCCTCTCTTTCTCTCTTTCTCTCCTCTCTTCCTCTCCTCTTCTCTTTCTCTCCTCCTCTCTTTCTCTCCCCCTCTCTTTCTCTCCTCCTCTCTTTCTCTCCCCCTCTCTTTCTCTCCTCTTCTCTTTCTCTCCTCCTCCCTTTCTCTCCTCTTCTCTTTCTCTCCCCCCCTCTTTCTCTCCTCTTCTCTTTCTCTCCTCCGCTCTTTCTCTCCTCCTCTCTTTCTCTCCTCTCTTTCTCTCCTCTTCTCTTTCCCTCCTCTCTTTCTCTCCTCTTCTCTTTCTCTCCTCTTCTCTTTCCCTCCTCTCTTTCTCTCCTCTTCTCTTTCCTCCTCTCTTTCTCTCCTCTTCTCTTTCTCTCCTCCTCTCTTTCTCTCCCCCTCTCTTTCTCTCCTCTTCTCTTTCTCTCCTCCTCTCTTTCTCTCCCCCTCTCTTTCTCTCCTCTTCTCTTTCTCTCCTCCTCTCTTTCTCTCCTCTTCTCTTTCTCTCCCCCCTCTTTCTCTCCTCTTCTCTTTCTCTCCTCTCAGCTCTTTCTCTCCTCCTCTCTTTCTCTCCTCTCTCTCTTTCCCTCCTCTCTTTCTCTCCTCTTCTCTTTCTCTCCTCTTCTCTTTCCCTCCTCTCTTTCTCTCCTCTTCTCTTTCCCTCCTCTCTTTCCTCCTCTCTTTCTCTCCTCTTCTCTTTCTCGCCTCCACTCTTTCTCTCCTCTCTTTCTTTATTTATAATTTCTGAGTTAGATGTAGTTTTAAACTAAAAAAAAGCTGCTCAATCCAAACATATTCGGCAATAATTTAATTATATATATATATATATATATATATATATATATATATATATATTTTAATAATTTTTTGTGACGATTATGTTTACGATGGATTTACATGATACAATGTTTAAGAAATCCATCCACTTGAGAAAAGGTCTGACAGGATTGTCATCCGTTCATTAATGTATTTATTTATTTATTATCAACACCTTTGTTATTTTCTGTGGGAAACATCTTTTGAAAAATCATATTATAAATCATCAGAATAATTGATTCATTATAAATCATCAGAATAAATCTTCACTTGAGTGTGTGTCGTGAATATTATCATTTAAATGTTCAACCATATTTAAATCACGGTCAAAGAGCTGCAGAAAGACGCAAAAATAAAGGAGAATTAAACTTTAACGTGAAGAGGAACCGAGTTTGAACAAAGTCTCCCCCTGCTGGTGATTCTTCAGAGTCACGTGGGGTCCGACAGGATTTTTGATTGGTCCTCCAACCCTTCACAATGACGTTTAATGTTTTAAATATTAACAATTTTACTATATAAATAAACACTATATTTATAATATATTTTATATATTATAAAATAATATAGTTATATTAAGAAAACACTTTGTGTATATATTTATGTTTGTAAGTATGTAGAAATGTATCTGTGCACAGGTTTGGTGTGTGTATTTGTGTCTGTATGTGTAAGTGTGTGTGTGTATGTATTAGAGAGTTTGTGTCTTGGTGCGTTTGTTTTCTTTTGTATACATTAGTGTGTGTGACTGCATGTGTATGTACAAATATATATAGAGAGGTATATATACAGTATGTTTTTGTTTGTGGCTGTGTGTGTGTTTGTGTCTATCCATATGTGTGTGTTAGTGTGCACGTGTGTGTGTGTTTGGCAGCGGTTCAACACTCAGATTTACGTGTAACGTTGTTGTGTAGCTGGTATCACAACACAATTTAAACATCATAAAACATACATTAAAATAATTGAAAATACTTTGTGAGAAGTTTCTTGAAAATGATGCTTCTCGTCATGGAGGAATAAAGTAATAATTTTATACAAGATTCAACAACACAACATGTTGACAAACATCTACTGATGACAAACACTGCTTCAACATAGTTAATGAAACAGCGCCCTCAACTGGCGGTCTAATGTGAATAAGAATCAGAGAATTACTCATAAAACTGTACAAATAAATATGTTTATAGTCTTTTTATGACACATGAACACAGACATGACAAGTGATGACACATGAACAGATACATGACTGTCACGAGGAAATACTCAACTCTATAAACACGTGGGGTGGTCATAATGTTCTGTTCAGTACACGTGGTTGGCGGAGTCGTTGCTGACGTGTTCTTCTGTGAAATTGTCCTCGTCTTCATCGTCCTGCTTGTCGATGAACGGAATCAGGATCTTCCTGCAGAACTGAGTGAACGACCTGCCGATGATTCCAAACCTGCGCAGAAAGTATTTGAGTTGAGAGGATTTATACTCGATAAATCTTAACTTAAACACTGACAACTTCATCAGTAATCAACGTGATGTTTCATTATGTATTTATCCAAGTACAAGTATAACTCTATGATCTGTAGTATCATTCAGACAGGCAGAAATATACTTTATTGATCCCCGAACAATTATTTTGTCCAGCAGCAATAACACATCCGTCCATACAAACATCTGTAGTATTACTCCGCGATGACTTGTAGTATTACTCCTCAATGATCCGTAGTATTACTCCGCGATGATCTGGTATTAATTACTCTCGATGATTCCCGTAGTATTATTCTCGCTGATGATCTGTAGCGCTATGGTATCTCCTCTGCGGTGATCTGTAGGATTACTCCTTCCACTGATCATATGACTCTCTGCCCCCCCCCCCCCCCCCCTAAGGATCCTAGTATTACTCCGCGATGATCTGTAGTATTACTCCGCGATGATCTGTAGTATTACTCCTCTATCCCCCCCCCCCCCCCCCCCCCCCCCCCCCCCCCCCCCCCCCCCCCCCCCCCCCCCCCCCCCGCCCCACCACCCCCCCCCCCCCACCAACAAAAACCCCCCACAACCAACCGCAGCACCACCCAACCACAAGAAAAAACTTTACTCTACCCCGAAGTATTACTCCGCGATGATCTGAAGTATTACTCCGCGATGATCTGAAGTATTAATCCGCGATGATCTGAAGTATTACTCAACGATGATCTGTAGTATTACTCAACAATGATTAGAAGTATTACTCCAAGATGCTTCATAGTTTTACTCCAGGAGGCTTCATAGTATTACTCTACAGGCTTCATAATATTACTCCACTAGGCTTCAAAGTATTACTCCACAAGGCTTAATAGAAATACTCTTCAAAGCAAGTATTACACTTATAATATTACTCAGCGAAGCTTCATAAGATTACTCTGCGAAGCTTCATAATATTACTCAGCGAAGCTTCATAATATTACTATACGAAGCTTCATAGTATTACTCCGCGAAGCTTCATAGTTTTACTCCGCAAGGCTTGATAGTATTACTCCACGATGCATTGATCCGGAGTAATACTACTAAACAGCAGATTTCAGTAACACAGCAGAACAAACCTCATAGTCGAGGTACTTGGATCAGAAAAGCCACATACATGTACTTGGATCAGAAAAGTCGAGGTACTTGGATCAGAAAAGCCACATACATGTACTTGGATCAGAAAAGCCACATACATGTACTTGGATCAGAAAAGCCACATACATGTACTTGGATCAGAAAAGCCACATACATGTACTTGCTTCAGTGCTGTGACAGGACGTGTGCTACCGTAAGTCATGTAAGAGCAGGACAGTGAGATTGTTGAAGGATCTGACCTCCCACTCTCCATCTGCTCCTCCAGCTCCTCCCGCAGCAGCAGGATCTCAGAAGGTTCCACCTCCACCAGGCTGGGCTTCTTGGAGCGAGCAGAGCCGAACAGGTGAGCGGACTTCTCCTCCGGGGTGGGAAGAACCGTCTCCATCATCGGGGAACGCTGGTTGTAGATGCTGATCACGCCTGGATCCTTCTCCGAGACCCTGGGTCACAGCGTGGAGTCGACGTCAGTCACGTGTGGATGAGGTGCTGCTGTCTGACAGCAGGGGGCAGCATTTGACCTCTGAGAGCTACTATCTGTCTATCTATCATCTGTCCATCTTTCTATCTTTCTATCATCTATCCATCTTTCTATTTTTCTATCATCTTTCTATCCATCTTTCCATCTTTCTATCTTTCTATCCATCTTTCTATCTTTCTATCCATCTATCCATCTTTATATTATCTGTTCATCTTTCTATCTTTCTATCATCTGTCCATCTTTCTATCTTTCTATCATCTTTCTATCATCTGTCCATCTTTCTATCTTTCTATCATCTTTCCATCTTTCTATCTTTCTATCATCTATCCATCTTTCTATCTTTCTATCTTTCTATCCATCTGTCCACCATTCTATCTTTCTATCCATCTATCCATCTTTCTATCTTTCTATCATCTATCCATCTTTCTATCTTTCTATCATCTGTCCATCTTTATATCTTTCTATCATCTATACATCTTTCTATTTTTCTATCATCTTTCTATCCATCTTTCTATCTTTCTATCATCTTTCTATCCATCTGTCCATCTTTCTATCTTTCTATCATCTATCCATCTTTCTATTTTTCTATCATCTTTCTATCATCTATCCATCTTTCTATCTTTCTATCCATCTTTCTATCTTTCTATCCATCTATCCATCTTTATATTATCTGTTCATCTTTCTATCTTTCTATCATCTGTCCATCTTTCTATCTTTCTATCATCTTTCTATCATCTGTCCATCTTTCTATCTTTCTATCATCTGTCCATCTTTCTATCTTTCTATCATCTTTCTATCATCTGTCCATCTTTCTATCTTTCTATCATCTTTCCATCTTTCTATCTTTCTATCATCTATCCATCTTTCTATCTTTCTATCTTTCTATCCATCTGTCCACCATTCTATCTTTCTATCCATCTATCCATCTTTCTATCTTTCTATCATCTATCCATCTTTCTATCTTTCTATCATCTGTCCATCTTTATATCTTTCTATCATCTATACATCTTTCTATTTTTCTATCATCTTTCTATCCATCTTTCTATCTTTCTATCATCTTTCTATCCATCTGTCCATCTTTCTATCTTTCTATCATCTTTCTATCATCTTTCTATCCATCTGTCCATCTTTCTATCTTTCTATCATCTATCCATCTTTCTATCATCTTTCTATCCATCTGTCCATCTTTCTATCTTTCTATCATCTATCCATCTTTCTATCTTTCTATCATCTTTCTATCCATCTGTCCATCTTTCTGTCTTTCTATCCATCTATCCATCTTTCTATTATCTGTTAATCTTTCTATCTTTCTATCATCTGTCCATCTTTCTATCTTTCTATCCATCTATCCATCTTTCTATCTTTCTATCATCTGTCCATCTTTATATTTTTCTATCATCTGTCCATCTTTCTATCCATAAAGAAACACACTGACACACACATATACACTCTCTCATAAACACACACTTCCATCCATCCATCCATCCGTCATCCATCAATCCATCCATCCATCCATCCATCCATCCATCCATCCATCCATCCACACCTGTCATTAACACACCTGTCATGTTAGCATCAATAACCCATCCATCCATATATCATCCATCCATCCATATATCATCCATCCATCCATATATCATCCATCCATCCATCTATCTATCTATCTATCTCCATCTTTATCATCTACCTGTCATTAACACACCTGTCATGTTAGCATCAATAACCCATCCATCTATATATCATCCATCCATCCATATATCATCCATCCATCCATCCATCCATCCATCCATGCATCCATCCATCCATCCATGCATCCATCCATCCATCCATCCATCCATCCATGCATCCATCCATGCATCCATCCATCCATCCATGCATCCATCCATCCATCCATCCATGCATCCATCCATCCATCCATGCATCCATCCATCCATCCATCCATCCATCCATCCATCCACACACACACGTACTGTTGACCGAGGTTGTTCTTGGACTCCGTCTTTCCTTTGGCAGCTGAGTTCACTCCGATCCTGTCCTGCACAGCCATGGTGAACTTGTCTGAGTTGAGGAGTCGCCAAACTTCGTCCTGGATCAGCGTCAACTCTGTGCGTCCAAACGTCACCCAGCCGGCGAAGCAGAAGAAGCTGTACATGCACTGGAGCGAGAGACAGATGTTGAAACACCTGCTGAGAAGGATCAACGACCACGTGACCACAATCTCAAGGACATTTTTCAACGAATCAGAACAAACATGGTTACATTTTTATTTAGTATATAATATTGTGTTGACTCTAAATATTCATTTCTCTAGTCTTTTTCCCTTTTTTTCTCGGTCATTTGGTGAAAATATCAAAAATATTTGAGATAAAATTCACATTATGTTTTGGTTTTAATGTCGTGTGTCAATCAAAACACCAGGGGCCTCAAGAAGTTCGTAGATCTTCTACTAAATATGTCTGGAACTGAAATCCAGAAGATGGTGCAGCACAAAAATTCTTCGTACATCCCCATCAACGTAGAATTAATCGCAGACTTGTTCGTCCCTTTCCACGCCCTCATTTACATATTTAAATCATATTTAAATGAAGCAGAGTCTGTGATTTTTATCTCTGCGATCAGAACAAACAAATGAAAACATGAATATAAACTGGTTTAACTGTTTATATTTGTTCTTTTAAACATGTCTGACATGAACATACTTACATTTAAATAGTGCAGACGAGCTCCGTATAAATGTTTATATTTTATATACATTTATTAACGAAAATACTTTATTGACAGACGATCAGGGGTTTATTTGAAACGTCAAGCTAGTATGATGATGATGATGATGATGATGATGATGAAGATGATCAAGATGATGAAGATGATGATGATGAAGATGAAGATGAAGAAGATGATCACGATGATGAAGATGAAGATGAAGAAGATGATGAAGATGAAGATGATGAAGATGAAGATCAAGATGAAGATGATGAAGATGAAGATCAAGATGATGAAGATGAAGATGATGATCAAGATGAAGATGAAGAAGATGATGATGAAGATGAAGAAGATGATGATCAAGATGAAGATGATGAAGATGATGATGAAGATGATGATGAAGATGATGAAGATGATGATCAAGAAGATGATGATCAAGAAGATGATGATCAAGCTGATGATGAAGATGATGAAGATGATAAAGATAAAGATGAAGATGATAAAGATAAAGATGAAGATGAAGATGATAAAGATAAAGATGAAGATGAAGATGATAAAGATGAAGATGATAAAGATGAAGATGAAGATGATAAAGATGAAGATGAAGATGATAAAGATGAAGATGAAGATGATAAAGATGAAGATGAAGATGAAGATGAAGATGATGATGATGAAGATGAAAATGATGATGAAGATGATGATGAAGATGATGAAGATGATGAAGATGATGAAGATGATGAAGATGATGAAGATGATGAAGATGATGAAGATGATAAAGATGATAAAGATGATGAAGATGATGAAGATGATGAAGATGAAGATGAAGATGAAGATGAAGATGAAGATGAAGATAAAGATAAAGATAAAGATAAAGATAAAGATGAAGATGATGATGATGATGATGAAGATGATGATGAAGATGATGAAGATGAAGATAAAGATGAAGAAGATAAAGATAAAGATAAAGATGATGATTATGAAGATGAAAATGATGATGAAGATGATGATGAAGATGATGAAGATGAAGATAAAGATGAAGAAGATAAAGATGAAGAAGATGAAGATGATGAAGATAAAGATGAAGATGATGAAGATGATCTGATCGTCTGAGTTTCATATAAATGTGTGAAACAACTGCAACACACAAGTTGTTATTACATTTATGAACTAAAACCAAAACAATTGATGTGAAAGTGTATTTATTTATGTATTAATGTGTTTTTCAAAGAGATCGATCACATGATCACGGCTTCAGCTGCTTTCATTGCAGCTTCACTTCGATCAAACGTCGTTTCACCAAAATCAGAATCAGAATCATTTTCTTTGTAATATTTTAAAAAACAGCTCAAAATTACTTAAGTTTTATTTCTCAATAGTGTAAAGTAGTGGATTAAAATATTCATTATTAAATGATCGATGTTGTCTTAATAAATACAGATCAATAGTTTGGTGAATGAGAACATATTAAGTTTGTGACTAATTTAATATCCACTCCTGTAACGACAACTACTGTGTGATAATCTATGATCAATATTGATCGATCATGTAACTGAACATCTGAGCAGCTGATCCGTACGTCACCTACACACCCTGAGGAATAACCAACACTTTTCAGTATTAATATTGATATGGACTTTGACTTAAAGGAGGCTCAGCACGTTTCTTTGTGTGTAAAACCCAGTGGCGGGTCGTGCACTTCACACCCAGGCCTTCACTGTCCAACATGAACTAATCCACCTCTTAATGCCATCATTATGACTCCACGGCTATAGAAACCATCAATATTACACAGAAATGCAGTATAACAGGCGTCGCATCCCAGAAATGTATCTCGTGTAGCAAGAAAGAATGTCATTAGTAAAGCAAGAAACACAATTAGGACGATTGAACAAGTGTCTCGTCACTGTAGCCACAGCTGCCATACATACATCATCTCCAGCAGAAACATCAAGATTAACCTCATGACAAAAGTATTAAAACGTTTAAATAAAATGCATTACTACTTACAAAACTACTGATAATTTGTAAGCAAAGTCCATCCTTTCTTTCCTCAAGAAGAGTTCGATTACTCTGTTGTTTATCTGTTTCAGTTCCAACAATAACTTTCTATCGCCATGGAGGCCGATGCTGGAGGTCTAGCTTCCCGGGGGGTTTGTGGGGGGTGGGGGGGGGGGGGGGGGCCAAACCTTTTTCTTCCCCCCCGGCCGTTTTTGTTAAAATTTTGTGTTCCCCCCCCCAAAAATTTTTTTTTTGCGCCGCCCGGGCTTTTTTTGTTTGGCTTTTTTTTTTTTTCCAACCCATCCCAGGGGGGGTGAAGGTGTTGCCGGCGCCCGGGGGCCTGGGAGAGGGTGTTTTTCCTTGGAACTCTTTGTGTGTTAGGGACAGGGGTCCTTCCTTCTTTAAACTACAGACACCACTGTCCATTGAAGACATATTCTAAATTACTTTCCTATAGGTGTATCCATTGATGAGTTGAATGTATGTCCTTTGTGTAATCAACTGTTAAACATTGATAATGTCATCTCTCATTCAGATCTTAAACATCCTGTGTTGTTTTTTACGACAGCTCTCTTCCTCACAGCAGGGGTTATGAAGTTTCAGGGCTCAGGGGCTCTGGCCAATTGTGTCTTAACTTTTATGGCCCTTGGTGACATGGCTTAAAGGTGACTGTGAAGATAACATACTGTATGTATTGGGGGAGGAAGGATAAAGCCACGGTAACAAATGTCGTGATTGTTTAGACAAGGATGTTCCCGACTTTTGAAGTATCGAGACACAGAATTGATGGTCCTCGAACCTGGTTGGAGATAACAGGTGTGAAGGAGGTCAGGAGATTCTCTGTCTAGATTAGTGATCAGATCAAACAACATCTGTTGTTCATTATGGAGTCAGATTTGGGGAACTTAACTTATGATGGGAGTGTCTTGAGTGTCTTGAGGGCTTTAAAAGACGAGACGATCTAAAGATTAAGGGCCACTCTCTGGGAGGACCTGGGTGAGCCAGGATGTCTGACAGAGACTGGACCAAGCGCTGGAACTGTGGTATTTCTGAACAATCTGAACAATTTGAATAATTTGCATTTCTTTGTTTAACTGTTGTATTTAAGGTCTTGTAAGGCCTACTTTGGTAATCATACTTTGTTATTAATAAATTGACTGTTTTAATTCTAAAATGTCTTCCTTGGATCAAACGAATGCGCAGAACTCATTAGACAGGAGAGAGATTTGAGTTCCTATAAACAAGGAGGGGGGGGGGGGGGGGGGGGGGGGGGGGGGGGGGGGGGGGGGGAGAAAAGGGTGAAAAAAAAAAAAAAAAAAAAAAAAAAAGGGGGGGGGGGGGAAAGAGGGGGAAAAAAAAAAAAAAAAAAAAAAATTATAGAAAATATTTTATTTTTTTTTTTTTTTTTTTTTTTTTTTTTTTTTTTTAAAATTTTTTTAGGGAAAAAAAATAAAAAAAAAAATGGGGGGGTTTTTGGTGGGGGGGGTGGGGGCCGGGAGGGGGGGGCCTGGCGGGCCCGGCCGTCCCCCCGGTGGAAAACCCCTCAGTATAAGATGTTGTGGAGGAGGTGGTTGTGTGACAAAATAAATGATTAGGTAACTAATGAATTAAAATCATAAAAATAGTCCAACTACAGAACCTGCTCTTCGTACTCACTGCGTGAAGCAAACACTCGGTGCTGTTCGCCGTCATCTGGCCCCTGAGAATGAAAACATCGTTACTCTAGCAGAACATTCTACAGAGTCTGGACGTGTTGTGGTCAAACTTTTACAGAGAACACGAAGAGTTCGTTTGTGTCGTTTACACTATTGTAACACTTTATTTTCATGTCTTAACAAGAAGGATGTGTCTCGCCTGCAGTTTATACAGAACTCTGCAGCCAGAATTCTGAGCCGCTCTAGTAGAAGAACTCACATTTCTCCTTCAAACTCTTCACTGGCTGCTCTAGTAGAAGAACTCACATTTCTCCTTCAAACTCTTCACTGGCCGCTCTAGTAGAAGAACTCACATTTCTCCTTCAAACTCTTCACTGACTGCTCTAGTAGAAGAACTCACATTTCTCCTTCAAACTCTTCACTGGCTGCTCTAGTAGAAGAACTCACATTTCTCCTTCAAACTCTTCACTGGCCGCTCTAGTAGAAGAACTCACATTTCTCCTTCAAACTCTTCACTGACTGCTCTAGTAGAAGAACTCACATTTCTCCTTCAAACTCTTCACTGGCTGCTCTAGTAGAAGAACTCACATTTCTCCTTCAAACTCTTCACTGGCCGCTCTAGTAGAAGAACTCACATTTCTCCTTCAAACTCTTCACTGGCCGCTCTAGTAGAAGAACTCACATTTCTCCTTCAAACTCTTCACTGGCAGCTCTAGTAGAAGAACTCACATTTCTCCTTCAAACTCTTCACTGGCCGCTCTAGTAGAAGAACTCACATTTCTCCTTCAAACTCTTCACTGGCCGCTCTAGTAGAAGAACTCACATTTCTCCTTCAAACTCTTCACTGGCGGCTCTAGTAGAAGAACTCACATTTCTCCTTCAAACTCTTCACTGGCCGCTCTAGTAGAAGAACTCACATTTCTCCTTCAAACTCTTCACTGGCGGCTCTAGTAGAAGAACCCACATTTCTCCTTCAAACTCTTCACTGGCTGCTCTAGTAGAAGAACTCACATTTCTCCTTCAAACTCTTCACTGGCGGCTCTAGTAGAAGAACTCACATTTCTCCTTCAAACTCTTCACTGGCCGCTCTAGTAGAAGAACTCACATTTCTCCTTCAAACTCTTCACTGGCGGCTCTAGTAGAAGAACTCACATTTCTCCTTCAAACTCTTCACTGGCTGCTCTAGTAGAAGAACTCACATTTCTCCTTCAAACTCTTCACTGGCGGCTCTAGTAGAAGAACTCACATTTCTCCTTCAAACTCTTCACTGGCTGCTCTAGTAGAAGAACTCACATTTCTCCTTCAAACTCTTCACTGGCCGCTCTAGTAGAAGAACTCACATTTCTCCTTCAAACTCTTCACTGGCCGCTCTAGTAGAAGAACTCACATTTCTCCTTCAAACTCTTCACTGGCTGCTCTAGTAGAAGAACTCACATTTCTCCTTCAAACTCTTCACTGGCAGCTCTAGTAGAAGAACTCACATTTCTCCTTCAAACTCTTCACTGGCGGCTCTAGTAGAAGAACTCACATTTCTCCTTCAAACTCTTCACTGGCCGCTCTAGTAGAAGAACTCACATTTCTCCTTCAAACTCTTCACTGGCGGCTCTAGTAGAAGAACTCACATTTCTCCTTCAAACTCTTCACTGGCGGCTCTAGTAGAAGAACTCACATTTCTCCTTCAAACTCTTCACTGGCTGCTCTAGTAGAAGAACTCACATTTCTCCTTCAAACTCTTCACTGGCCGCTCTAGTAGAAGAACTCACATTTCTCCTTCAAACTCTTCACTGGCTGCTCTAGTAGAAGAACTCACATTTCTCCTTCAAACTCTTCACTGGCTGCTCTAGTAGAAGAACTCACATTTCTCCTTCAAACTCTTCACTGGCCGCTCTAGTAGAAGAACTCACATTTCTCCTTCAAACTCTTCACTGGCTGCTCTAGTAGAAGAACTCACATTTCTCCTTCAAACTCTTCACTGGCTGCTCTAGTAGAAGAACTCACATTTCTCCTTCAAACTCTTCACTGGCCGCTCTAGTAGAAGAACTCACATTTCTCCTTCAAACTCTTCACTGGCTGCTCTAGTAGAAGAACTCACATTTCTCCTTCAAACTCTTCACTGGCAGCTCTAGTAGAAGAACTCACATTTCTCCTTCAAACTCTTCACTGGCGGCTCTAGTAGAAGAACTCACATTTCTCCTTCAAACTCTTCACTGGCCGCTCTAGTAGAAGAACTCACATTTCTCCTTCAAACTCTTCACTGGCGGCTCTAGTAGAAGAACTCACATTTCTCCTTCAAACTCTTCACTGGCCGCTCTAGTAGAAGAACTCACATTTCTCCTTCAAACTCTTCACTGGCGGCTCTAGTAGAAGAACTCACATTTCTCCTTCAAACTCTTCACTGGCTGCTCTAGTAGAAGAACTCACATTTCTCCTTCAAACTCTTCACTGGCGGCTCTAGTAGAAGAACTCACATTTCTCCTTCAAACTCTTCACTGGCCGCTCTAGTAGAAGAACTCACATTTCTCCTTCAAACTCTTCACTGGCGGCTCTAGTAGAAGAACTCACATTTCTCCTTCAAACTCTTCACTGGCCGCTCTAGTAGAAGAACTCACATTTCTCCTTCAAACTCTTCACTGGCGGCTCTAGTAGAAGAACTCACATTTCTCCTTCAAACTCTTCACTGGCTGCTCTAGTAGAAGAACTCACATTTCTCCTTCAAACTCTTCACTGGCAGCTCTAGTAGAAGAACTCACATTTCTCCTTCAAACTCTTCACTGGCCGCTCTAGTAGAAGAACTCACATTTCTCCTTCAAACTCTTCACTGGCCGCTCTAGTAGAAGAACTCACATTTCTCCTTCAAACTCTTCACTGGCAGCTCTAGTAGAAGAACTCACATTTCTCCTTCAAACTCTTCACTGGCGGCTCTAGTAGAAGAACTCACATTTCTCCTTCAAACTCTTCACTGGCCGCTCTAGTAGAAGAACTCACATTTCTCCTTCAAACTCTTCACTGGCGGCTCTAGTAGAAGAACTCACATTTCTCCTTCAAACTCTTCACTGGCCGCTCTAGTAGAAGAACTCACATTTCTCCTTCAAACTCTTCACTGGCGGCTCTAGTAGAAGAACTCACATTTCTCCTTCAAACTCTTCACTGGCAGCTCTAGTAGAAGAACTCACATTTCTCCTTCAAACTCTTCACTGGCGGCTCTAGTAGAAGAACTCACATTTCTCCTTCAAACTCTTCACTGGCCGCTCTAGTAGAAGAACTCACATTTCTCCTTCAAACTCTTCACTGGCGGCTCTAGTAGAAGAACTCACATTTCTCCTTCAAACTCTTCACTGGCCGCTCTAGTAGAAGAACTCACATTTCTCCTTCAAACTCTTCACTGGCGGCTCTAGTAGAAGAACTCACATTTCTCCTTCAAACTCTTCACTGGCTTCCAGTTTCTTTCAGGATCATTTTAAAATTCTGGTTCTTACTTTCAGATCTATTCATGGTCAGACCTTCCATCAGTGATCTGATCCAGACTTACACCCCAGCTCGGGCTCTGAGGTCTTGGGCAGGGGAACTCGCCATTTCGAGGTTGAAAGAGCCACGATACACTCTTGGGTAAAGTTGTGAAAATGTTCCTATCTCAATAGGTTTAATATATGAAATAGAATATAGTAGGACAGCTGAGTGTATCCACGCAAAACCTGAGAACAATTCCGGGAGGCTTCTGCTGATTGTTTCCCTCCACGAACATTTCGCCCAAACACATTTGTTTCCAGGCCTTCAGGTCACCTTGACCGAGAGATAACACAAGGGATACCACAAACACATTTGTTTCCAGGCCTTCAGGTCACCTTGACCGAGAGATAACACAAGGGATACCACAAACACATTTGTTTCCAGGCCTTCAGGTCACCTTGACCGAGAGATAACACAAGGGATACCACAAACACATTTGTTTCCAGGCCTTCAGGTCACCTTGACCGAGAGACAACACAAGGGATACCACAAACACATTTTTTTCCCCAGGCCTTCGGGTCACCTTGACCCAGTGACAACACAATGGATACCACAAACACATTTGTTTCCGGGCCTTTGGATGACCTTGGCCCAAGGACAACACAAGGGATACCACAAACACATTTGTTTCCGGGCCTTCGGGTCACCTTGACCGAGAGATAACACAAGGGATACCACAAACACATTTGTTTCCAGGCCTTCAGGTCACCTTGACCGAGAGACAACACAAGGGATACCACAAACACATTTTTTTCCCCAGGCCTTTGGGTCACCTTGACCCAGTGACAACACAATGGATACCACAAACACATTTGTTTCCAGGCCTTCAGGTCACCTTGACCGAGAGACAACACAAGGGATACCACAAACAATTTTTTTCCGGGCCTTCGGGTCACCTTGACCCAGTGACAACACAATGGATACCACAAACACATTTGTTTCCGGGCCTTCGGATGACCTTGGCCCAAGGACAACACAAGGGATACCACAAACACATTTGTTTCCGGGCCTTCGGGTCACCTTGACCGAGAGATAACACAAGGGATACCACAAACACATTTGTTTCCAGGCCTTCAGGTCACCTTGACCGAGAGACAACACAAGGGATACCACAAACACATTTTTTTCCCCAGGCCTTCGGGTCACCTTGACCCAGTGACAACACAATGGATACCACAAACACATTTGTTTCCGGGCCTTCGGATGACCTTGGCCCAAGGACAACACAAGGGATACCACAAACACATTTGTTTCCGGGCCTTCGGGTCACCTTGACCGAGAGATAACACAAGGGATACCACAAACACATTTGTTTCCAGGCCTTCAGGTCACCTTGACCGAGAGACAACACAAGGGATACCACAAACACATTTTTTTCCCCAGGCCTTCGGGTGACCTTGACCCAGTGACAACACAATGGATACCACAAACACATTTGTTTCCAGGCCTTCAGGTCACCTTGACCGAGAGACAACACAAGGGATACCACAAACAATTTTTTTCCCGGGCCTTCGGGTCACCTTGACCCAGTGACAACACAATGGATACCACAAACACATTTTTTTCCGGGCCTTCGGATGACCTTGGCCCAAGGACAACACAAGGGATACCACAAACACATTTGTTTCCGGGCCTTCGGGTCACCTTGACCGAGAGATAACACAAGGGATACCACAAACACATTTGTTTCCAGGCCTTCAGGTCACCTTGACCGAGAGACAACACAAGGGATACCACAAACACTTTTTTTTCCCCAGGCCTTCGGGTCACCTTGACCCAGTGACAACACAATGGATACCACAAACACATTTGTTTCCGGGCCTTCGGATGACCTTGGCCCAAGGACAACACAAGGGATACCACAAACACATTTTTTTCCCCAGGCCTTCGGGTCACCTTGACCCAGTGACAACACAATGGATACCACAAACACATTTGTTTACGGGCCTTCGGGTCACCTTGACCCAGAGATAACACCAGGAGATGCAGGATTGAACCAGAGGCTGAAGAAAGGGAAGTCGTATGTTCCTCAGACTCACATGTGATGCGTGACGTGTCTCTGCTCCAGCTGAGGCGTGATGTGCAGGTCGGTGAAGAGGCTCAGGTAGGACACGGACAGCTTCTCGTGGGCGATCTCCTTCTTGGCCATGATCCGAGCCAGTTTCTGCTGCTCCGTGATTAGCTTCTCTCTGGAGAAGGAAGTTAGTGTTCCTGGGTGAGTCCGGCGCCGTGAGTCACTCACCCGGTGATGGACTGAGGCTTGTTCTCCAGCGCCATGTGCTCCAGGTGACACGACAGGTACAGGAAGAGGTCGATCAGGAAGCTGTCCAGGTCTTTGTTCCTGCGCTCACAGACAAAGTCTCACATACACATCAAGCACATACTTCCAAGATGGCGGCTCACTTGAGGACGTCCATGAAGCAGACGGGGATGGGAGGATAGTAGTTCTCCTGCAGCAGTCCGATGGCTACTTCTACGACTCAGAGACACTCGGGTCAGAACCTTCACAAGGCTTCACTAAGTTTCATGAGGCTTCAATAGGCTTCAAGAGGCTTCACAAGGCTTCACAAAGCTCATGTGGCTTCACGGGGCTTCACAGAGTTTCATGTGGCTTCATAAGGCTTCACAAGGCTTCACTAAGCTTCATGAGGCTTCAAGAGGCTTCACAAAGCTTCACAAAGCTCATGTGGCTTCACGGGGCTTCACGAGGCTTCACAGAGTTTCATCTGGCTTCATAAGGCTTCACAAAGCTTCATGAAGCTCATGAGGCTTCACAAAGCTTCATGTGGCTTCACAAGGCTTTGCAAAGCTTCATGGAGCTTCACGAGGTTTTACGAAGCTTCACAAAGCTTCATGAAACAGTGTCATACATTTCAGAGCTCCACCATTTGATGTTTCAAGATGGTCAAGTCCTAAGATCATACAACATAGTTATGTACTGACAATGCTGCTCTACAAAGCTTCACGAAGCTTCGGGAGGCGTCACTGTTCTACCTTCCACCAGTCGTGCTGTTGGAGGTCCCAGCTTGGACCATGACTCACGTTTGACGTCGTCCAGCGTGATGAAGTCGCCCTGCTTGTCCATGATGGTGGCTTTATATGTGTCGAACTGAGCTTGACTCAGAACCTTCCCCAGACTCTTGCGCCCCCTTTCTTTCCACTTGCAAATGTCCGCCAACCTGGGAGCAGACCACACTTCAGAACCTCTGAGCTGTGTTGCCACATGGACACCTACCACTCTGAGCGGTGCTGCAGGTCGTTGAACATGAAGTTGCTGCGTCGTCGGACCACCTCCTGCTCCGTCAGGTCCGACCTGTGGACCATCAGTTCAAGGAACCTCTGAGATGATCTGGTGTCCATCAACTCACCCGGTGAACTTCAGACAGTGAGCCTCGTCGTCCCAGACCCAGCTGTTGGCAGCTTGTTCGTTCTTCTTCTTCGCCTTCTTCTTCTTGCTGGACAAACTGCTGATCTGGGACGACCACGGACTGTTGGGTGAAGACGTGAACGATTGTTGAGCCATTAGAACCTCAGACTGACCAGTGAAAGAACTCTCTTCAAATGTTCTCATATCAAAGGTCGTCTTATTACCTCGAGAGACTTTCTTCTCTCGTGATGCCTTTGATCTCAAATGTGACTTTATTCTCAATATTGTTTGATTAAAGTTGAACATTATAGTTGAAAATTGTTTGATTATAGTTGAAAATTGTTTTGATTAAAGTTGAAAATTGTTTGATTATAGTTGAAAATTGTTGGATTATAGTTGAAAATTGTTGGATTATAGTTGAAAATTGTTTGATTATAGTTGAAAATTGTTTTGATTATAGTTGAAAATTGTTTGATTATAGTTGAAAATTGTTTGATTATAGTTGAAAATTGTTGGATTATAGTTGAAAATTGTTTGATTATAGTTGAAAATTGTTTGATTATAGTTGAAAATTGTTTGATTATAGTTGAAAATTGTTTTGATTATAGTTGAAAATTGTTTGATTATAGTTGAAAATTGTTTGATTATAGTTGAAAATTGTTTTGATTATAGTTGAAAATTGTTTGATTATAGTTGAAAATTGTTTGATTATAGTTGAAAATTGTTTGATTATAGTTGAAAATTGTTTTGATTATAGTTGAAAATTGTTTGATTATAGTTGAAAATTGTTTGATTATAGTTGAAAATTGTTTGATTATAGTTGAAAATTGTTTGATTATAGTTGAAAATTGTTTTGATTATAGTTGAAAATTGTTTGATTATAGTTTAAATTGTTTGATTATAGTTGAAAATTGTTGGATTATAGTTGAAAATTGTTTGATTATAGTTGAAAATTGTTTGATTATAGTTGAAAATTGTTTGATTATAGTTGAAAATTGTTTGATTCTAGATTAAATTGTTTGATTATAGTTGAAAATTGTTTGATTATAGTTGATAATTGTTTGATTATAGTTGAAAATTGTTTGATTCTAGATTAAATTGTTTGATTATAGTTGAAAATTGTTTGATTATAGTTGAAAATTGTTTGATTATAGTTGAAAATTGTTTGATTATAGTTGATAATTGTTTGATTATAGTTGAAAATTGTTTGATTATAGATTAAATTGTTTGATTATAGTTGAAAATTGTTTGATTATAGTTGATAATTGTTTGATTATAGTTGAAAATTGTTTGATTCTAGATTAAATTGTTTGATTATAGTTGAAAATTGTTTGATTACAGTTGAAAATTGTTTGATTAAAGTTGAAAATTGTTTGATTATAGTTGAAAATTGTTTGATTATAGTTGAAAATTGTTTGATTAAAGTTGAAAATTGTTTGATTATAGTTGAAAATTGTTTGATTATAGTTGAAAATTGTTTTGATTAAAGTTGAAAATTGTTTTGATTATAGTTGAAAATTGTTTTGATTATAGTTGAAAATTGTTTGATTATAGTTGATAATTGTTTGATTATAGTTGAAAATTGTTTGATTCTAGATTGAAAATTGTTTGATTATAGTTGAAAATTGTTTGATTACAGTTGAAAATTGTTTGATTAAAGTTGAAAATTGTTTGATTATAGTTGAAAATTGTTTGATTATAGTTGAAAATTGTTTGATTATAGTTTAAATTGTTTGATTATAGTTGAAAATTGTTTGATTATAGTTGATAATTGTTTGATTATAGTTGAAAATTGTTTGATTCTAGATTAAATTGTTTGATTATAGTTGAAAATTGTTTGATTACAGTTGAAAATTGTTTGATTAAAGTTGAAAATTGTTTGATTATAGTTGAAAATTGTTTGATTATAGTTGAAAATTGTTTGATTAAAGTTGAAAATTGTTTGATTATAGTTGAAAATTGTTTGATTATAGTTGAAAATTGTTTTGATTAAAGTTGAAAATTGTTTTGATTATAGTTGAAAATTGTTTTGATTATAGTTGAAAATTGTTTTGATTACAGTTGAAAATTGTTGGATTATAGTTGAAAATTGTTTGATTATAGTTGAAAATTGTTAGATTATAGTTGAAAATTGTTTGATTATAGTTGAAAATTGTTTGATTCTAGATTAAATTGTTTGATTATAGTTGAAAATTGTTTGATTATAGTTGAAAATTGTTTGATTCTAGATTAAATTGTTTGATTATAGTTGAAAATTGTTTGATTATAAGTGGTTGATAATTGTTTGATTATAGTTGAAAATTGTTTGATTATAGATTAAAATTGTTTGATTATAGTTGAAAATTGTTTGATTACAGTTGAAAATTGTTTGATTAAAGTTGAAAATTGTTTGATTATAGTTGATAATTGTTTGATTCTAGATTAAATTGTTTGATTATAGTTGAAAATTGTTTGATTATAGTTGAAAATTGTTTGATTATAGTTGAAAATTGTTTGATTCTAGATTAAATTGTTTGATTATAGTTGAAAATTGTTTGATTATAGTTGATAATTGTTTGATTATAGTTGAAAATTGTTTGATTCTAGATTAAATTGTTTGATTATAGTTGAAAATTGTTTGATTACAGTTGAAAATTGTTTGATTAAAGTTGAAAATTGTTTGATTATAGTTGAAAATTGTTTGATTACAGTTGAAAATTGTTTGATTAAAGTTGAAAATTGTTTGATTATAGTTGAAAATTGTTTATAGTTGAAAATTGTTTAGTTAACTATAGTTGTTATAGTTTAATTATATAGAATGGAAAATAAAAGATAAATACTCTGATAGAATTAGATGTTTTCAGTTTTTTTCTACTGTGGGTTTCAGTTCAAAACATTGGTCAAAGTTCAAACTTCTGCTGTCCTGAGAATTGAATGACCGTTAAGATGGCGGCAGGAGGAGCTGCAGGAAAGCGAGCGACGGAGCATGAACCCAGTTTTGAAACGTAGACATTTTAATTGTTTATTTGTCGTAAAGAATAAAGTAAGACATTTTATGAATTCATTTTAGTGAGATTTTTTAAATGATCACTTAAGTTGGATCACAATTGTGTTGCATGAATCATTATTCACGTTATTAAAGATTATATACTGTATATTATTTATTAAAGACGTTCAACTCTTCTATATGAAGATAGTTTCTATAATATGACGAACAACACGTCCTCACACCCAAGGCGTCATACCATCCGACGCCGTGCAATGTCCCCCTGGCGTCACTAAGGTAACGTTACAGGGGGGACAAAAACGTTGGTTTTCGCCTACCCGGGTCACCCAGTAATATACAGAGCACTCCCCGACGTCGGATTCAAACGACCCGGGTTACATTTGAGGCGTCGCCTAACTCATCGTTGCCATGGTAACGTGACGTGTCGCTGTTGTCATTTGGCTACTGTAATTCTAAAACTATGAAGCGCACTTGAAATGTTTAATGTCAACAGTGCGACTCTAACACCGATTGTGCTTAACGACCTTGATCCACTTTAAGGAGATGAACATAAATTGGTAAAAAATGCTTAATTTTATTTTTTGAAGCTTGGATTGTTCACACATCGCGGAAGTCAAGATGCTCTCACGGATTAATACATGCTTAAAAGGTCCTGTAAAAGTGACTATATTGTATATTTGTAGGTGT
>JACEEU010000089.1:0-10157 GCA_016630915.1 Callionymus lyra | reverse complement strand
CTTCTGGAGGTGACAGCTGCTGGAGTCATAGGTAAAGTCCGCCGTGTAGAGGGAAAAAGGAAAGGTGACAGCACTGTCCCTTGAGGCACCCCGGTGCTGCAGATGGTCACCTCGGACCTGCAGTCCTGCAGCCTCACATACTGCGGCCTGTTGGTGAGGTAGTCCATCGTCAATGCTGCCAGCTGTGTCCCAACTCCTGCGTCCTCCATCTTCTTCCTTAACAGCGCCGGCTGGATGGTGTAGAGTCAAAAAACATGACTCTCACAGTGCTACCGGCGGCTTCCAGATGAGTCAGTGCCCGGTGCTGCAGGTAGATGACGGCGTCATCCACCCCCATCTTTGGCCTGTAGGCGAACTGCAGCGGATCCAACGCAGAGCTCACCGTCGTACGTAGATGGCGGAGTACCAGCCTCTCCAAGGTCTTCATCAGATGGGAGGTCAGGGCGACTGGTCTGAAGTGGCTCGGCTCCTTCGCGTGTACCGCCTTGGGAACCGGAACCACACAGGAGGTCTTCCACTGGACCGGGACCTTCTCCAGTTTGAGGCTCAGGTTGAAGATGTGTGTGACCAACTCACAAAGTTGATCAGCACAGTCCCTGAGCAGTCTGGGGCTGAGTCCATCTGGTCCAGCAGCTTTCCTGATCTTCAGTCGCCTTAATTCTCTCCTCACCTGTTCAGATGTAACAGAGAGAGGTGGCTGTGGGGGGTTGGGCAGCTGAGGCAGTAGGGCTTGTTGGGGGGGAGAAAGGTGGCTTGGAGGTGAGAACAGTTGGGGGAGGGGGCTGAAGCAGGGGAAAACAGCTTTGTGAAGAGTGAGGGGCAGAGGTGGAGGGGGGAGGGGGCCCTGATCAAACCGGTTGAAATACTGGTTAAGTTAAGTGGCCCATCTTTGGTCTCCCCTGCTGTGGCTCTGACTCCACTCTGGCCATGACCTGAGATGTTCTTCAGGCCTTTCCACACATCCCTTGTGTTGCCCTGCGCCAGTTGCTCCTCCAGTTTCCTCTTGTATTCGTCCTTGGCCATCCTGATCGCCTTCTTGAGTTCACGCTGGACCTCCTTAAGCTCCTCTCTGCTCCCTGAAGCAAACACCCTCTTCTTCTTGTTCAGCAGAACTTGAAGTTGAGGGGTCACCCATGGCTTGGTGTTGGCAAAGCACCGCACCTTGCGGGTCGGCGTGACGTTGCCCTCACAGAACTTTATGTAATCCGTGGAATGGTCATTGTGTAACTGCAGCCGGTAAATAAACGTACGAACATCTCTGTTACAAATTCCTTCTTCCTGACCTTCAATTTTTTACTGGCGCTCTCACTCTCTCTCTCTCCAACTCCGTCATTATTGTGTCATAATTGGTGTGAAATCTCTCCTCTTTTGTCTCTTTATCACAGAGCGACAGCTGCCGGCGGAGAGACGGGCGGAGGAGAGACTGGCGGAGAGACGGGCGGAGGAGAGACGGGCGGAGGAGAGACGGGCGGAGAGTGATGGGCGGAGGAGAGACGGGTGGAGGAGAGACGGGCGGAGGAGAGACGGGCGGAGAGAGACGGGCGGAGAGAGACGTGCGGAGAGAGACGTGCGGAGAGAGACGTGCGGAGAGACGGGCGGAGGAGAGACGGGCGGAGAGAGACGGGCGGAGAGAGACGTGCGGAGAGAGACGGGCGGAGAGAGACGGGCGGAGAGAGACGGGCGGAGAGAGACGGGCGGAGAGAGACGGGGGCGGGGAGGAGAGACGGGCGGAGAGAGACGGCGGGAGGAGAGACGGGCGGAGAGAGACGTGCGGAGAGAGACGGGCGGAGAGAGACGTGCGGAGGAGAGACGGGCGGAGAGAGACGGGCGGAGAGAGACGGGCGGAGAGAGACGGGCGGAGAGAGAGACGGGGGGAGAGAGAGACGGCGGAGAGAGACGGGCGGAGAGAGACGGGGCGGAGAGAGACGTGCGGAGAGAGACGGGCGGAGAGAGACGGGCGGAGAGAGACGGGCGGAGAGAGACGTGCGGAGAGAGACGGGCGGAGAGAGACGTGCGGAGAGAGACGGGCGGAGAGAGACGGGCGGAGAGAGACGTGCGGAGAGAGACGGGCGGAGAGAGACGGACGGAGAGAGACGGGCGGAGAGAGACGGGCGGAGAGAGACGGGCGGAGAGAGACGGGCGGAGAGAGACGGGCGGAGGAGAGACGGGCGGAGAGAGACGGGCGGAGAGAGACGGGCGGAGAGAGACGGGCGGAGAGAGACGGGCGGCAGAGACGGGAGAGAGACGGGCGGAGAGAGACGGGCGGGAGAGAGACGGGCGGAGAGAGACGGGCGGAGGAGAGACGGGCGGAGAGAGACGGGCAGAGAGAGACGGCGGAGAGAGACGGGGCGGAGAGACGGCGGAGAGAGACGGAGGGAGAGAGACGGGCGGAGAGAGACGGGCGGAGAGAGACGGGCGGAGAGAGACGGGGCGGAGAGAGACGGGCGGAGAGAGACGGCGGGAGAGAGACGGGCGGAGAGAGACGGGCGGAGAGAGACGGGCGGAGAGAGACGGGCGGAGAGAGACGGCGGGAGAGAGACGGGCGGAGAGAGACGGGGCGGAGGAGAGACGGGGCGGAGAGAGACGGGCGGAGAGAGACGGCGGAGAGAGACGGGCGGAGAGAGACGGGCGGAGAGAGACGGGCGGAGAGAGACGGGCGGAGACGGGGAGAGAGACGGGCGGAGAGAGACGTGCGGAGAGAGACGGGCGGAGAGAGACGGGCGGAGAGAGACGGGCGGAGAGAGACGGGCGGAGAGAGACGGGCGGAGAGAGACGGGCGGAGAGAGACGGGCGGAGAGAGACGGGCGGAGGAGAGACGGGCGGAGAGAGACGGGCGGAGAGAGACGGGCGGAGAGAGACGGGCGGAGAGAGACGGGCGGAGAGAGACGGGCGGAGAGAGACGTGCGGAGAGAGACGGGCGGAGAGAGACGGGCGGAGAGAGACGGGCGGAGAGAGACGGGCGGAGAGAGACGGGGGGAGAGAGACGGAGAGAGACGGGCGGAGAGAGACGGGCGGAGAGAGACGGGCGGAGAGAGACGGGCGGAGGAGAGACGGGCGGAGAGAGACGGGGGGCGGAGAGAGACGGGGCGGAGAGAGACGGGCGGAGAGAGACGGGCGGAGAGAGACGGGCGGAGAGAGACGGGCGGAGAGAGACGGGCGGAGAGAGACGGGCGGAGAGAGACGGGCGGAGAGAGACGGGCGGAGAGAGACGTGGGCGGAGAGAGACGGGCGGAGAGAGACGGGCGGAGAGAGACGGCGGAGAGAGACGGGCGGAGAGAGACGGGCGGAGAGAGACGGGCGGAGAGAGACGGGCGGAGAGAGGCGGAGAGACGGGCGGAGAGAGACGGGCGGGAGAGAGACGGGCGGAGAGAGACGGGCGGAGAGAGACGGGCGGGAGAGAGACGGGCGGAGAGAGACGGGCGGAGAGAGACGGGCGGAGAGAGAAGGGGCGGAGAGAGACGGGCGGAGAGAGACGGGCGGAGAGAGACGGGCGGAGAGAGACGGGCGGAGAGAGACGGGCGGGCGGAGAGAGACGGGGCGGAGAGAGACGGCGGAGGAGAGACGGGCGGAGAGAGACGGGCGGAGGAGAGACGGGCGGAGAGAGACGGGGCGGAGAGAGACGGGGCGGAGAGAGAGAGAGACGGGCGGAGAGAGACGGGCGGAGGAGAGAGACGGGCGGAGAGAGACGGGCGGGAGAGAGACGTGCGGAGAGAGACGGGGCGGGAGAGAGACGGGCGGAGAGAGACGGGCGGAGAGAGACGGGCGGAGAGAGACGGGCGGAGAGAGACGGGCGGAGAGAGACGGGCGGAGAGAGACGGGCGGAGAGAGACGGGCGGAGAGAGACGGGCGGGGGAGAGACGTGGCGGAGGAGAGACGGGCGGAGAGAGACGGGCGGAGAGAGACGGGCGGAGAGAGACGGGCGGAGAGAGACGTGCGGAGAGAGACGGGCGGAGAGAGACGGGCGGAGAGAGACGGGGCGGAGAGAGACGGACGGAGAGAGACGGGCAGAGAGAGACGGCGGAGAGAGACGGGCGGAGAGAGACGGGCGAGAGAGGGGCGGAGAGAGACGTGGAGAGAGACGGGCGGAGGAGAGACGGGGCGGAGAGAGACGGGCGGAGAGAGACGGGCGGAGAGAGACGGACGGAGAGAGACGGGCGGAGAGAGACGGCGGGAGAGAGACGGGCGGAGAGAGACGGGGCGGGAGAGAGACGGGGGAGAGAGACGGGCGGAGAGAGACGTGCGGGAGAGACGGGCGGGAGAGAGACGGCGGAGAGAGACGGGCGGAGAGAGACGGGCGGAGAGAGACGGGCGGAGAGAGACGGGCGGAGAGAGACGGGCGGAGAGAGACGGGCGGAGAGAGACGGGCGGGAGAGAGACGGCGGAGAGAGACGGGCGGAGAGAGACGTGCGGAGGAGAGACGGGCGGAGAGAGACGGGCGGAGAGAGAC
Organism: Callionymus lyra; assembly: GCA_016630915.1. Classification (NCBI taxonomy): domain Eukaryota; kingdom Metazoa; phylum Chordata; class Actinopteri; order Syngnathiformes; family Callionymidae; genus Callionymus; species Callionymus lyra. The sequence goes on along the minus strand of JACEEU010000089.1, from coordinate 5,710 downwards.
GGGCGGAGAGAGACGGGCGGAGAGAGAGCGGGCGGGGGGGGGGAGAGACGGGCGGAGAGAGACGGGGCGGAGAGAGACGGGCTTAGGAGAGACGGGCGGAGGAGAGAGACGGGCGGAGAGACGGCGTTGAGCTGCATCAGAGTGGCTTGAGGAACGACAGAATGAAGAAGGGACGCAGGAGCAGAAGATGAAAAGGCGGGAGAGGATGGGACGCCATGATGAATGTTAAACAGTGTTTTCAATGGAAATAGGATTCGGATGAAATCTTGTGGCATTTTAGTGGTTTATGAGTTTGAATCGTGAGATATGTAAGTCATTAAAAAGACAAAAGAATGAAACAATCAGGATTTGATTTGTCTTCTGAGCTACTGTCGCTGTCGTGGTATGTTTGATTGCTTTTGTGATTCTAAAGAACAAATAACATTTTCTTTAATGAATAATCAAACAAAGACTCATGTCATTAAACTTCATGCAACATTTCACTGAGGATAATTAAATGAATGATAAAACATTTTCTCATATTGTCACACATTTTGTCCATTTCTACCTTTATTGTGGCCATTTTTTCTTGCTTTTTTTCCTCCTTTATTTTGGCAATTTTTTTCTTTGTCGATTTTTTTCTTCAGATCAGAGGTTCCACGTGTTTCAGCCGAGGGGCCTCATTTGACGACAGAGCAGAGGCCAAATGTGAACGCTCGCTTACCTCATTCAGAATATTTTTAAATGTTTTTTTATTCATGAATTGACAGAAAAAAACCTTTCAGGGATTAGATTTAACAGGACGTTTTTCTAGCTCTTTCAGGTATTATTATATCAACTTGTATTATATTATTATATTGCCCTTGAAAGTACCAAAAAAAACAACAGATCTTTATTTATTTTTTTCTATTAGTTAAACAAGTTTCATTCACGAGATGTTGGTTTCGTGCCGATCCCGACCAGAACTTTTGTGAGGTCATATATATTATATATATATATTTTTATATATTTTCATAGATTCTTATAACCACCTCCAAATATTTGTACTTTCTAACACGGTTACATGTCCTTGTTGGTTGTTTCTGACATTATTTCTCCAGATAAATAAAGCATTTCCTTCATCCCTGATAATTAACACGTTGAACAGCTCGCCAGACATTACTGTGGCTCACAAAACTACGAACACACAAATACACCAAAAATATTAACAAGAATTATTCTACTTTAATCATCTACACTATGAAGGATAAAGAAAGTACATTATGATATAATATCTCACCTCAAAACCCGTCTCTTCATAATCACCTACAACTCCTGATGAACCCTTTTCCAGCCTCTCTTTCTTTTTCACATCTCCATTTAAAACATTTTTTTTAGTATCTTGTCCTGTATAAATGTAATCTTCATCATTTTTTCAGTATATGTAAAGCATTTTTGTGTACTACGAAAAGTGCTATTGAAAACTTATTATTATTATTATTAGACTGATAAAGGTGGTCAATAGAATCTGGGAAAGATTGTTTGTACAATATTTTATAAACTGTTTTTTGTTCCAGTCTTGATTGAAATTATTGAAATTCTTGTACTTTTGTTAACATTTATATATATTCAGTATCTCTTGTATCATCAGCTACAGTACATAATATATATATTTTCTTACTAAATGAAATCTTCAGACCCATCCTGGTTATGGGAGCAAATAATTATTCTGCAGAAATCCTTCACGTTCACTTCTTTTATGAAAACTGTCACTTGATTACGACTGACCCTGTTTGGCCCCAACATGCTCCAATATTTAATCCAATCTGCCGCTGCTGGTCCAATTCTCAAGCCCTTGGACTGAGATGCATTTGGCTCCAGCACCTGCTTAAACCAGTTTGGAATATCAATAAATTAATTTTAAAAAATGGATAAGTTGGTAGCAGCAGACAAAGCACTTCCTGTGTGAGTGTGTATGTTGAAGAAAAAGTCAGATCCGTCAGTGTCGCTGTGCTGAGGAGCTCACGTAAGTACATCTGAAATAAACTCTCCATCTTTTGTTTTGTGGCCAAAAAATAATCTTATATTACAATATTATCTTTCTAAAAAGTGATTTTAAATAATGAGGAAGGGAGAAAAAATCTACATTGTCTCAATGTTTCATCAGAAATTCTGAGTAACTCTTGCAACAGCTTCCATCTCTGTGAGGATTTGCATTTCGGACATTCGTCGTTTTTGCGCCGGTGAGTTTGACAGCTCTGGAGAAGAGAGACAAAAACTAAATTAAAATCCAGTCTCACCGTCTTGGACTTTAATCATTTTGATATATATATATAAATGTAACCAAACACATATATTGATGATGTTTATTCACAACCAGTTGACCTACTTTTAAAATTTTTGTGAGTTTGTGAGTTGATTTATTTGTAATATTCATGCAATCATTATGATATGTATCTGAATACTCGTTTATATATGTCATAAAAATATATATAAATAATATATCAATATATTGTTGGACTAACATATTCCTGGAGTGACACGTGTTCAAGTTATATTTCCTATTAAATACATGATTTTATCAAACAAATGAAACCATAGAAACAATATAATTTTGGTCAAACTATTAATGTAATCAAACAATGATATTGTTGAATTTTTCATATTAAAGGGAAACATTTTTATTGTTAAATAACTTGTAACATATAAGAAAGGGAACACAAGGGACCCCCATGTATAATATGATTATGTAAGATATGTCCGAATTTGATACAATTTAAACCACATGTATGACTAACTAAGTAACGTAGTTACTAATGATAATAATATGATCCTTAAGTTAATCGTAGAGGGAGGCAGAAAACCTCACTGAAAATCCAAGTATTATCCAAAAGTACATTTATATTTAAGTTTTCTTTAGATATTTGGTTTTCAAATGTCTTTTTTCTTATACGATCCTTTGTCATATTCAAGTTTCTCTTTTCTATTTAAGTGATATATTGTTCCCTTTTCTTCAGACCTTTAATAATAATAATAATATTACTTTTATTTATATACTTAAGCAAACGTATGTACCTGACTTGTCAGCTAGTGTTGTATTACATAATATGCTTAAAGGTATAGTAATTTTTTACATGTTCGATGTCTAATCGTTCGATGAATCAAATTTAAAGCTGCTGGCTAAAGCTAAACATAAATACAGTAAGATAATTATTCATGTCGGCAGCAACGACATCCAATTACGTCGCTGGGGGCCCACCGAGGCAATCGTTTTAATCGGTTTGTGGTTTGGCTTTGCAGGACTGTCAGCGTAGGGTTCTCTGGTCGCCCCCCTTCCCATTACGGCTAATGATAATATTTTTCTTCTTAATTCATTATTTAGCTGATTGTTGTGGGGGGGCCGCTAGCAGGGGTTGTGGTTTTGTTAACAACTGGAAAACCTTCTGGGGAAAACCTGGTCTGCTTAGGAGAGACTGCATCCATCCCACGTTGGAAGGAGCATCTCTTTGTCTAGCAGTGTTGACAGTTTTAGTGTAACGTGACTCAGAGCACAGATCAGAAGGCAGAACTGCAGTCTTCCACACTCTTCTGCCCTTCTCCCACAACAGCCACCCGCCTCTAACCACATAGAGAGGGTCAATCTGACCCGCTTAATAAAACCAAGTAAAAATGTCAGTAGAAGAGCTATTAAAGAAAATCTAATTCAAATAAATCTAAATCAAATAAATACTACCATTGTAGAGGACAGGAGAATTAAGTGTGGATTGTTGAATATCCGATCCCTGTCCTCAAAAGCTGCACTAATTAATGAACTTATATCAGATAAAACCATTGACTTATTATTCTTAACCGAAACTTGGCTGTCTATAGATGATTACGTATCTTTAAATGAATCAACACCACCCAGCCACACTAACTTTAACGCCCTCGACGCTCTGGTCGAGGAGGTGGAGTCGCAGCCATCATCAACTCATGTCTGTCAACCTTTACTAGACCACAATGTGATTTCAACTCTTTTGAAAGTATTATACTTAGCGTATCTAATACAACCTTGAGATCAGGTCAGTCACTTCTCTTTGTTGGAGTCTATCGTCCCCTGGACCTTATTCTGAATTCTTGTCTGAGTTCCCTGAGTTCTTGACCAGCCTGGTGCTTAAATCAGATAAAGTGATTATTGTTGGTGACTTTAACATCCATGTTGATATGGTCCATGATAGCTTAGCTAACAGGTTTAACTCTATCCTGGAGTCATTTGGTTTCTCTCAGTATGTACATGAACCGACTCACTGCTTTAAGCACACATTAGACCTTGTCCTAGCATACGGACTTGAAATTAAAAATGTTATTGTCTCTCCTCAGAATTCAGTTCTTTCCGACCATCAATTAATAACCTTTGACTTCATTTTAAATGAGCCAAGTCTACAGAGCAGGAGCACTCTCAAAAGATGTCTGTCTGAAAGTGTCGTTACCAAGTTTATGGAAATAATTCCCTCTGTGCTCAGTAAAACGCCTAGCCTCAGTGTGTCAAGAAACTCTACCCATAGTCACCCAGACATTGATAACTTTGTGGGCAGTTTTACAGACTCGTTGCACAATACGCTTGACTTAATCGCACCACTAACTCAAAAGACTGTTAACAGAAGTAGTCTTGCTCCCTGGTATACTCAGGAAACACGTAAATTAAAACAGGATTCTAGACGACTAGAGAAGAAATGGCGTTCATCAAAACATAATGAATTCTACCAGGACTGGCAGGATAAGTTAAAAATATACAAGGCATCTCTTCAGAAAGCCAGAGCCAGCTACTACTCATCACTTATAGAAGCAAATAAGAATAACCCCAAGTTCTTATTCAGTACTGTAGCCAGGCTGACACGGAGCCATCAGTCCATTGAGCAGTCCATCCCTTCTCATCTTAGTAGCAGTGACTTCATGAACTTTTTTAATGAAAAAATTGTAACTATCAGAGGAAAGATTCAAGACCTCCTAGATTCTTCTAATACAACCAGTGCAGCCTCACCGGACACAGACACTATGACTGATACATATTTTGACTCCTTTCTACCAGTGAGTCCTCGACAGCTGTCCCAGGTTGTTTCCTCCTCAAAGTCCACAACATGTCTTCTCGATCCTATTCCCACATTGCTTAAAAAAAATTTTTCCCCTTCTTTACATTTTTTTAACTTGCATTTTTTAAAATTTGTAAATAACATCAGGCTATGTGCCTCAGATTTTTAAAGTTGCAGTAATTAAACCTCTGCTTAAAAAACCCACTCTCGGGGCGTGGTTGGCTTAGGCATGGAGTAGGTCGCGTTTTCTTTGGCTCCCCACCCTACGTTATTTAAACTACTTAAATTAACTTTTATCCGCACTTATATTCTACGAAACAGTCGACAAAGATTGGGACTATGCCTAAAAGCAAGAAGAAGAGTCAAAAAGTCCAGGAAATTCGCTCTGGTAGCGAAGACGAGTGCCAACCTCCGGAGCTAACGGACGCTAGCTCACCTAGCTCACTGAGCCGAGGAGAAACACCTGAAAAGACTGAGGCTCCGGGCTCCTATTCGCCTTAATGGACGCTATTAAACAAATGGAACATTCTATGAACGCAAGGTTTGATAGTTTGGAGACTTCGCTTAAAAGTGTTAAGTCGGAGGTAGCTGCTAACACTTCCCGCATTGTTAGTCTCGAAGCAGCGCAGGAGGAAATGGAGGACGCTTGTCGGAGCTGGAGAGAACGTGTACTGCGCTGCTGA
>JACEEU010000883.1:32500-34580 GCA_016630915.1 Callionymus lyra | reverse complement strand
GGGATGATATCGTGATGTGGATAGTTTGCGATATACGTCGTAAAGCCTTAAAATAGATGAATATTTGCTGAAACTCTCCGGAGAGAAAATCTCACACAAACAAGCTTCACCTTCAGATCTGATTGGTCGCGTCGACTCTAAATATTCATGATGTTCTGCTAAATAAACGTCCACTGGAGGCGTCAACATTTGTGTTCGACTCCAACGTGACCTCCGTTTGGGCGATTGTTCGATCAATAAATAAATTAAAGATAAATAAAGATCAAAGGTACGACTGCGAGACTCTTGAGCATCAACATGTTTGATAGAAGATCTGTATTAAATCAATCCTTTCACAGCTATATTGTATAAATGCACATAAAACCAGGCGCCGCCTCATGACTCGAGGAAACAACTTGTTTATGTTGGTCAACAAGTGTCTGAAATCAACTGTTGAGCGAAGATCCAGGTTTCACTAGAACCTCCAGCTGTTGACATGATGACACGTCAACATAAAACATGTGAACAAACAGTGTTTGTCGCAGCTGGTCGATGTTAACAGTCGTGAACAAACTGTATTGATTACTGATGAGTTGAATGAGGGTCATGGGCACATGGACACATATGGAACACATGAACACATGAACACATGAACACATGAACACATGAACACATGAACACATGAACACATGGACACATAGAACACATGAACACATGAACACATGAACACATGAACACATGAACATATGGACCATATGAACACATGAACACATGAACACATGAACACATGAACACATGAACACATGAACACATGAACACATGAACACATGGACACAAGAACACATGAACACATGAACACATGAACACATGGACACATGAACACATGAACACATGAACACATGGACACATGGACACATGAACACATGGACACATGGACACATGGACACATGGACACATGGACACATGGACACATGGACACATGAACACATGGACACATGGACACATGGACACATGAACATATGGACACATGAACATATGGACACATGGACACATGGACACATGGACACATGAACACATGGACACATGAACACATGGACACATGGACACATGGACACATGAACACATGAACACATATGAACACATGGACACATGGACACATGGAACACATGGACACATGGACACATGAACATATGGACATATGAACATATGAACATATGAACATATGGACATATGAACATATGGACATATGGACATATGGACACATGAACATATGGACATACAGTATGAACATATGGACACATGAACATATGGACATATGAACATAGAACACATGGAGACATATGAACACATGATGAACACATGAACACATGGACACATGGACACATGGACACATGGACACATGGACATATGGACACATGAACATATGGACACATGAACATATGGACACATGAACATATGGAACATGAACACATGGACACATGAACACATGGACACATGAACACATGAACACATGAACACATGAACACATGGACACATGAACACATGGACACATGAAATGGACACATGAACACATGAACACATGGACACATGGACATGAACATATGGACACATGAACACATGGACACATGAACACATGAACACATGGACACATGAACATATGAACACATGGAACACACATGAACATATGAACACATGAACACATGAACACATGAACACATGAACATATGGACACATGAACACATGAACACATGAACACATGGACACATGAACATATGGACACATGGACACATAGGACACATGAACACATGAACACATGAACATATGGACACATGAACACATGGACACATGAACACATGAACACATGGACACATGAACACATGATACATATGAACACATGGGACACATGGAACATATGGACACATGAACACATGAACACATGAACACATGAACATATGGACATATGAACATATGGACACATGAACATATGGACACATGAACATATGAACACATGGACGTATGAATATATGGACGTATGAACATATGGACGTATGAACATATGGACACATGAACATATGGACACATGAACATATGAACATATGGA
>JACEEU010000883.1:20000-27500 GCA_016630915.1 Callionymus lyra | reverse complement strand
GTGTGTGTGTATTTGTGTGTAATGTGTGTATATATGTGTGTGTGTGTGTGTGTATGTGTATATGTGTGTAATGTGTGTATATATGTGTGTGTATGTGTGATGTGTGATGTGTGTATTTGTGTGTAAGTGTGTATATATGTGTGTGTATGTGTGATGTGTGTGTATGTGTATTTGTGTGTAATGTGTGTATATTGTGTGTGTGTATGTGTATTTGTGTGTAATGTGTGTATATATGTGTGTGTGTGTGTGTGTATGTGATGTGTGTAATGTGTGTATATATGTGTGTGTATGTGTGATGTGTGATGTGTATGTGTATATGTATGTATGTATATATGTGTGTGTGATGTGTGATGTGTGATGTGTGTGTGTGATGTGTGTGATGTGTGATGTGTAATGTGTGTGATGTGTATATGTGTGTAATGTGTGTATATATGTGTGTGTGTAATGTGTGATGTGTGTGTGTAATGTGTGATGTGTATATGTGTGTAATGTGTGTATATATGTGTGTGTGTGTATTTGTGCTGCAGGAAGGATCTTGTGTGTTTATAACGGATAAAAATCCAGCATCACTGAGGAGGTCAAAGGTCGTCTCTGAAGCAACAACACAATTGTTCGTAGCGACTGAAATATGTATCTATTGAAGTAATACTAACGTGTTAAATACAAGTACTACCAAAATAAACATGTTCATAAACAACATGTTGAAGTAATACTAACGTGTTAAATACAAGTACTACCAAAATAAACATGTTCAAAAACGACATGTTGAAGTAATACTGACATGTTAAATACAAGTACTACCAAAATACACATGTTCATAAACGACATGTTGAAGTAATACTCACATGTTAAATACAAGTACTACCAAAATACACATGTTCATAAACGACATGTTGAAGTAATACTAACATGTAAATACAAGTACTACCAAAATAAACATGTTCATAAACGACATGTTGAAGTAATACTCACATGTTAAATACAAGTACTACCTAAATACACACGTTGATCAACAACATGTTGAAGTAATACTAACATGTTAAATAGAAGTACTACCAAAATAAACATGTTCATAAACGACATGTTGAAGTAATACTAACATGTAAATACAAGTACTACCAAAATACACATGTTCATAAACAACATGTTGAAGTAATACTAACATGTTAAATACAAGTACTACCAAAATAAACATGTTCATAAACGACATGTTGAAGTAATACTAACATGTAAATACAAGTACTACCAAAATACACATGTTCATAAACAACATGTTGAAGTAATACTAACATGTTAAATACAAGTACTACCAAAATAAACATGTTCATAAACGACATGTTGAAGTAATACTAACATGTAAATACAAGTACTACCAAAATACACATGTTCATAAACAACATGTTGAAGTAATACTAACATGTTAAATACAAGTACTACCAAAATAAACATGTTCATAAACGACATGTTGAAGTAATACTAACATGTAAATACAAGTACTACCAAAATACACACGTTGATCAACAACATGTTGAAGTAATACTAACATGTTAAATAGAAGTACTACCAAAATAAACATGTTCATAAACGACATGTTGAAGTAATACTAACATGTTAAATACAAGTACTACCAAAATACACACGTTGATCAACAACATGTTGAACTAATACTAACATGTTAAATACAAGTACTACCAAAATAAACATGTTCATAAACGACATGTTGAAGTAATACTCACATGTAAATACAAGTACTACCAAAATACACATGTTCATCAACAACATGTTGAAGTAATACTAACATGTTAAATACAAGTACTACCAAAATAAACATGTTCATAAACAACATGTTGAAGTAATACTCACATGTAAAAACAATTACTACCTAAATACACATGTTGATCAACAACATGTTGAAGTAATACTAACATGTAAATACAAGTACTACCTAAATACACATGTTGATCAACAACATGTTGAAGTAATACTAACATGTAAATACAAGTACTACCTAAATACACATGTTGATCAACGACATGTTGAAGTAATACTAACATGTAAATACAAGTACTACCTAAATACACATGTTGATCAACAACATGTTGAAGTAATACTAACATGTAAATACAAGTACTACCTAAATACACATGTTGATCAACGACATGTTGAAGTAATACTAACATGTAAATACAAGTACTACCTAAATACACATGTTGATCAACAACATGTTGAACTAATACTAACATGTTAAATACAAGTACTACCAAAATAAACATGTTCATAAACGACATGTTGAAGTAATACTCACATGTAAATACAAGTACTACCAAAATACACATGTTCATCAACAACATGTTGAAGTAATACTAACATGTTAAATACAAGTACTACCAAAATAAACATGTTCATAAACAACATGTTGAAGTAATACTCACATGTAAAAACAATTACTACCTAAATACACATGTTGATCAACAACATGTTGAAGTAATACTAACATGTAAATACAAGTACTACCTAAATACACATGTTGATCAACAACATGTTGAAGTAATACTAACATGTAAATACAAGTACTACCTAAATACACATGTTGATCAACAACATGTTGAAGTAATACTAACATGTAAATACAAGTACTACCTAAATACACATGTTGATCAACGACATGTTGAAGTAATACTAACATGTAAATACAAGTACTACCTAAATAATGTTTTCAACAATGAAACACGTGTGATCGTCTCTGAGTCCTCCGTCTCTAACCCTGAGTAGCTGGGATCGACTCGATGAAGGAGTGAAAATAAATCAAATGAACTTTGATCTCTGACTGAACAGGATGTTGTTGATCATGTTTTTAAACACAAAACTTCTTACAAACATGTTGAGAATCAAAGTTGAATTTTTGTCTGAACTTCACTGGACCTGATGTGTTGACCTTTGAACTCATGTGTCACTCAAGGAGAGAGTGAAGGAGAAGAAAAAGAAAGAGTGAAGGAGAAGAAGAAGAGAATGAAGGAGAAAAGAAGAAGAAAAGAGTTTATTTCTTCACTTCTCCATCTCACTCTTCAATCCTGGCGTCACTTTAATCCGTGTGTATTTATGACACGAGGATTAACTCGAGTTCTCACTGACGGTGATCATCCTTTCAAAATAAAAGCACGTACCTTCCTCGGAGCCGCTCTCCTGCAAAAGTCTCAACAATAACATCCAAAGAAGCGGAAGATCCATGTTCGCGGTTCCGTGTGCGCGGGTCTCTGCTCATGACGCGCACGGACGCAGCACGGACGCAGCACTGACGCGCACGGACGCGCACGGACGCAGTAGAGACGCAACAGTCGCGCGAGCGCTCGCAGGCTGGAGTGAAGGCTCGCGGCCGCACGCGTGTATTTGAGAGCTCGGGGGGCGGGGCCTGAGCCGTGATTGACAGCGAGCGGCAGCAATGAGGGTTGAGCATGCGCAGGAGGAGGTCCGGGGGCTCGACCAATCACGGAGACGCGTCCTCAGATCTCAGGTGGAGCGCGCGGGAGGAGGAGGAGACTCGCGCGAGTCTTTTGTCAGGATGAAGATGAAGAAGATGAAGAACCTGAAGAAGAACCAGATGAAGATGAAGAAGATGAAGAACCTGAAGAAGAACCAGATGAAGATGAAGAAGATGAAGAACCTGAAGAAGAACCAGATGAAGAACCAGATGAAGAACCTGAAGAAGAACCTGAAGAAGAACCAGATGAAGGACCAGATGAAGAACCAGATGAAGAACCAGAAGAAGAACCAGAAGAAGAACCAGATGAAGGACCAGATGAAGAACCAGATGAAGAACCAGAAGAAGAACCAGATGAAGAACCAGAAGAAGAACCAGATAAAGAACCAGAAGAAGAACCAGATAAAGAACCAGAAGAAGAACCAGATGAAGAACCAGATGAAGAACCAGAAGAAGAACCAGATGAAGAACCAGATGAAGAACCAGATGAAGAACCAGATGAAGAACCAGAAGAAGAACCAGATGAAGAACCAGATGAAGATGAACCAGATGAAGAACCAGATGAATAACCAGATAAAGAACAAGAAGAAGAAACAGATAAAGGACCAGAAGAAGAACCAGAAGAAGAACCAGATAAAGAACCAGAAGAAGAACCAGATAAAGAACCAGAAGAAGAACCTGAAGAAGAACCAGATGAAGAACCAGATGAAGAACCTGAAGAAGAACCAGATGAAGAACCAGATGAAGAACCTGAAGAAGAACCAGATGAAGAACCAGATGAAGAACCAGAAGAAGAACCAGATGAAGAACCAGAAGAAGAACCTGAAGAAGAACCAGATGAAGAACCAGAAGAAGAACCTGAAGAAGAACCAGATGAAGAACCAGATGAAGAACCTGAAGAAGAACCAGATGAAGAACCAGAAGAAGAACCTGAAGAAGAACCAGATGAAGAACCAGAAGAAGAACCTGAAGAAGAACCAGATGAAGAACCTGAAGAAGAACCAGATGAAGAACCAGATGAAGAACCTGAAGAAGAACCAGATGAAGAACCAGATGAAGAACCTGAAGAAGAACCAGATGAAGAACCAGATGAAGAACCTGAAGAAGAACCAGAAGAAGAACCAGATGAAGGACCAGATGAAGAACCAGATGAAGAACCTGAAGAAGAACCTGAAGAAGAACCAGATGAAGAACCTGAAGAAGAACCAGATGAAGAACCAGAAGAAGAACCAGATGAAGAACCAGATGAAGAACCAGAAGAAGAACCAGATGAAGAACCAGATGAAGAACCTGAAGAAGAACCAGAAGAAGAACCAGATGAAGGACCAGATGAAGAACCAGATGAAGAACCAGAAGAAGAACCAGAAGAAGAACCAGAAGAAGAACCAGATAAAGAACCAGAAGAAGAACCAGATAAAGAACCAGAAGAAGAACCAGATAAAGAACCAGAAGAAGAACCAGATGAAGAACCAGATGAAGAACCAGAAGAAGAACCAGATGAAGAACCAGATGAAGAACCAGATGAAGATGAACCAGATGAAGAACCAGAAGAAGAACCAGATAAAGAACCAGAAGAAGAACCAGATGAAGAACCAGATGAAGATGAACCAGATGAAGAACCAGATGAAGAACCAGATAAAGAACCAGATGAAGAAGAACAAGATGAAGAACCAGAAGAAGAACCAGAAGAAGAACCAGATGAAGATGAAGAAGATGAAGAACCTGAAGAAGAACCAGATGAAGAACCAGAAGAAGAACCAGATGAAGAACCAGATGAAGAACCAGATGAAGAACCAGAAGAAGAACCAGAAGAAGAACCAGATGAAGGACCAGATGAAGAACCAGATGAAGAACCAGATGAAGAACCAGATGAAGGATCAGATGAAGAACCAGATGAAGAACCAGAAGAAGAACCAGAAGAAAACCAGATGAAGAACCAGATGAAGATAGAGAAGAACCAGATGAAGAACCAGAAGAAGAACCAGATGAAGGACCAGATGAAGAACCAGATGAAGAACCAGATGAAGATGAAGAAGATGAAGAACCTGAAGAAGAACCAGATGAAGAACCAGATGAAGAACCAGAAGAAGAACCAGATGAAGAACCAGATGAAGAACCAGATGAAGATGAACCAGATGAAGAACCAGAAGAAGAACCAGATAAAGAACCAGAAGAAGAACCAGATGAAGAACCAGATGAAGATGAAGCAGATGAAGAACTAGATGAAGAACCAGATAAAGAACCAGATGAAGAAGAACAAGATGAAGAACCAGAAGAAGAACCTGAAGAAGAACCAGATGAAGAACCAGATGAAGAACCAGATGAAGAACCTGAAGAAGAACAAGATGAAGAACCAGATGAAGAACCAGATGAAGAACCAGATGAAGAACCAGATGAAGAACCATCCAGATCTTCAAAATAAGAGTCCAGATCTTCAAAATAAGAGTCTAGATCTTCAAAATAAGAGTCCAGATCTTCAAAATAAGAGTCCAGATCTTCAAAATAAGGGGGGCTCGACCAATCACGGAGACGCGTCGTCAGATCTCAGGTGGAGCGCGCGGGAGGAGGAGGAGACTCGCGCGAGTCTTTTGTCAGGATGAAGATGAAGAAGATGAAGAACCTGAAGAAGAACCAGATGAAGAACCAGATGAAGAACCTGAAGAAGAACCAGATGAAGAACCAGATGAAGAACCTGAAGAAGAACCTGAAGAAGAACCAGATGAAGGACCAGATGAAGAACCAGATGAAGAACCAGAAGAAGAACCAGAAGAAGAACCAGATGAAGGACCAGATGAAGAACCAGATGAAGAACCAGAAGAAGAACCAGATGAAGAACCAGAAGAAGAACCAGATAAAGAACCAGAAGAAGAACCAGATAAAGAACCAGAAGAAGAACCAGATGAAGAACCAGATGAAGAACCAGAAGAAGAACCAGATGAAGAACCAGATGAAGGACCAGATGAAGAACCAGATGAAGAACCAGATGAAGAACCAGAAGAAGAACCAGATGAAGAACCAGATGAAGATGAACCAGATGAAGAACCAGATGAATAACCAGATAAAGAACCAGAAGAAGAAACAGATAAAGGACCAGAAGAAGAACCAGAAGAAGAACCAGATAAAGAACCAGAAGAAGAACCAGATGAAGAACCTGAAGAAGAACCAGATGAAGAACCAGATGAAGAACCAAGAAGAAGAAACCAGATGAAGAACCAGATGAAGAGAACCAGATGAAGAACCAGATGAAGAACCAGATGAAGAACCATGAAGAAGAACCCAGATGAAGAACCAGATGAAGAACCAGAAGAAGAACCAGATGAAGAACTCCGAAGACACCAGATGAAGAACCAGAAGAAGAACCAGAAGAAGAACCAGATGAAGGACCAGATGAAGAACCAGATGAAGAACCAGAAGAAGAACCAGATGAAGAACCAGATGAAGAACCAGAAGAAGAACCAGAAGAAGAACCAGATGAAGGACCAGAAAAAGAACAGAAGAACCAGAAGAAGGATCAGATGAAGAACCAGATGAAGAACCAGAAGAAGAACCAGATGAAGGACCAGATGAAGAACCAGATGAAGAACCAGATGAAGGACCAGATGAAGAACCAGATGAAGAACCAGAAGAAGAACCAGAAGAAGAACCAGATGAAGGACCACAGATGAAGAACCAGATGAAGAACCAGAACCAGAAGAAGAACCAGATGAAGGACCAGATGAAGAACCAGAAGAAGAAGAGAACCAGATGAAGAACCAGATGAAGAACCAGATAAAGAACCAGATGAAGAACCAGATAAAGAACCAGAAGAAGAACCAGATGAAGAACCAGATGAAGAACCAGAAGAAGAACCAGATGAAGAACCAGATGAAGAACCAGATGAAGATGAACCAGATGAAGAACCAGAAGAAGAACCAGATAAAGAACCAGAAGAAGAACCAGATGAAGAACCAGATGAAGATGAACCAGATGAAGAACCAGATGAAGAACCAGATAAAGAACCAGATGAAGAAGAACAAGATGAA
>JACEEU010000883.1:0-10000 GCA_016630915.1 Callionymus lyra | reverse complement strand
TCCAGACAGATGTTTGAGATGTTCTGAAGATCCTCAGTTACAGAAGGAAGATGTATCTCAGATACTTCCACATATGTGTGTTCATTGATGGCTTGAATATATTTCCTCGTTTATGAGTCAGATTCTGCAAAACATCCTGTACCTCGAGTTTGTAATTGTTTACTCAACTTACTTCAGTTCTGGAGGGTCTGGAGGTCTTTAGAAGAAGGGACGTGCTAAGAGGTTCTCAGCCACTCTCTGGAAGGATCTGGTTGAACCAGGATGTCGGACAGAGACGGACCGAATGGACTAAATGTTTGTCTTCCTCGGATCAAACGAAGAACTCTGTGGACAGAGTTGAGTTGAAGAAGCACCTGATGCAACACGTCCTAATCCGTCTTTAAATCTCTTGAAACACTTGGATTCTGCGGCTCGTGAGGCTCGGAGATGTTTTGAGTGCTTTTCACTCGTCCAACGTCAGAAGATATCAAGAGATATCTGAGGAAGTTTCATTAAAACCTAGAACTCAGATTAGATTAGATTTGATTCGATTAGATTGGATTAGACTGTATTAATCTAAGTGCTAATAAAACTCACAAACACACTTTGGTACTAAATTATTGTTTTAAGAAAGTATTGAAACAATCTTTTCTATATCATCACCTTTGAGTCTTGAGTACGAAAGGTTGGTTCCTCATCCAAGGAGTTATCTGGAGTAAACTGGAGTAAACTGGAGTAATCTGGAGTAAACTGGAGTAAACTGGAGTAAACTGGAGTAAACTGGAGTTATCTGGAGTAAACTGGAGTTATCTGGAGTAAACTGGAGTAAACTGGAGTTATCTGGAGTAAACTGGAGTTATCTGGAGTAAACTGGAGTAAACTGGGGTAAACTGGAGTTATCTGGAGTAAACTGGAGTTATCTGGAGTAAACTGGAGTAAACAGGAGTAAACTGGGGTAAACTGGAGTAAACTGGGGTAAACTGGGGTAAACTGGAGTAAACTGGAGTAAACTGGAGTAAACTGGAGTAAACTGGAGTAAACTGGGTTGAGTAAACTGGGGTAAACTGGAGTAAACTGGGGTAAACTGGGGTAAACTGGAGTAAACTGGGGTAAACTGGGGTAAACTGGAGTAAACTGGAGTAAACAGGAGTAAACTGGGGTAAACTGGAGTAAACTGGAGTAAACAGGAGTAAACTGGAGTAAACTGGGGGTAAACTGGGGTAAACTGGGGTAAACTGGAGTAAACTGAGCCCAGTAAACTGGGGTAAACTGAGTAAACTGGAGTAAACTGGAGTAAACTGGAGTAAACTGGAGTAAACTGGAGTAAACTGGAGTAAACTGGGTAAACTGGGGTAAACTGGAGTAAACTGGGGTAAACTGGGGTAAACTGGAGTAAACTGGGGTAAACTGGGGTAAACTAAACTGGAGTTAACTGGAGGTAAACTGGAGTAAACTGGAAGTAAACTGGGGTAAACTGAGAGTAAACTAGAGAGTAAACTGGGGTAAACTGGAGTAAACTGGGGTAAACTGGGGTAAACTGGAGTAAACTGGAGTAAACTGGGGTAAACTGGGGTAAACTGGGGTAAACTGGGAGTAAACTGGAAACTGGGTAAACTGGGGTAAACTGGGGTAAACTGGGGTAAACTGGGGTAAACTGGGGTAAACTGGAGTAAACTGGGGTAAACTGGGGTAAACTGGGGTAAACTGGGGTAAACTGGAGTAAACTGGGGTAAACTGGGGTAAACTGGCAAACTGGGTAAACTGGGGTAAACTGGGGTAAACTGGGGTAAACTGGGGTAAACTGGGGTAAACTGGGGTAAACTGGAGTAAACAGGGGTAAACTGGAGTAAACTGGAGTGAACTGGGGTAAACTGGAGTAAACAGGGGTAAACTGGAGTAAACTGGGGTAAACTGGGGTAAACAGGAGTAAACAGGGGTAAATTGGAGTAAACTGGAGTAAACTGGGGTAAACAGGAGTAAACTGGAGTAAACTGGGGTAAACTGGAGTAAACTGGGGTAAACAGGAGTAAACAGTGGTAAATTGGAGTAAACTGGAGTAAACTGGGGTAAACAGGAGTAAACTGGAGTAAACTGGGGTAAACTGGAGTAAACTGGGGTAAACTGGGGTAAACAGGAGTAAACAGGGGTAAATTGGAGTAAACTGGAGTTAAACTGGAGTAAACTGGAGTTATCTGGAGTTATCTGGAGTAAACTAGAGTAAACTAGAGTAAACTGGGGTAAACTGGAGTAAACTGGAGTTATCTGGAGTTATCTGGAGTTATCTGGAGTAAACTGGAGTAAACTGGAGTAAACTGGAGTAAACTGGAGTAAACTGGAGTTATCTGGAGTAAACTGGAGTAAACTGGAGTAAACTGGAGTTATCTGGAGTAAACTGGAGTAAACTGGAGTAAACTGGAGTAAACTGGAGTAAACTGGAGTAAACTGGAGTTATCTGGAGTAAACTGGAGTAAACAGGGGTGAACTGGGGTAAACTGGAGTAAACTGGAGTAAACTGGGGTAAACTGGAGTTATCTGGAGTAAACTGGAGTTATCTGGAGTAAACTGGAGTAAACAGGAGTAAACTGGGGTAAACTGGAGTTATCTGGAGTAAACAGGAGTAAACTGGAGTAAACTGGAGTAAACAGGAGTAAACTGGGGTAAACTGGAGTTATCTGGAGTAAACTGGAGTAAACTGGAGTAAACTGGAGTAAACTGGAGTAAACTGGGGTAAACTGGAGTAAACTGGAGTAAACTGGAGTTAACTGGAGTAAACTTGAGTAAACTGGAGTAAACTGGGGTAAACTGGGGTAAACTGGGGTAAACTGGGGTAAACTGGGGTAAACTGGGGTAAACTGGGGTAAACTGGAGTAAACAGGGGTAAACAGGAGTAAACTGGGGTAAACTGGAGTAAACTGGGGTAAACTGGGGTAAACTGGAGTTAACTGGAGTAAACTGGAGTAAACTGGAGTAAACTAGACTAAACTGGGGTAAACTGGGGTAAACTGGAGTAAACTGGGGTAAACTGGGGTAAACTGGGGTAAACTGGGGGGTAAACAGGGGTAAACTGGAGTAAACTGGGGTAAACAGGAGTAAACAGGGGTAAATTGGAGTAAACTGGAGTAAACTGGGGTAAACTAGACTAAACTGGGGTAAACTGGGGTAAACTGGGGTAAACTGGGGTAAACAGGGGTAAACTGGGGTAAACTCGAGGTAAACTGGGGTAAACTGGGGTAAACTGGCAACGTAAACTGGGGTAAACTGGGGTAAACTGGGGTAAACTGGGGTAAACTGGAGTAAACTGGGGTAAACTGGGGTAAACTGGGGTAAACTGGGGTAAACTGGGGTAAACTGGGGTAAACTGGGGTAAACTGGGGTAAACTGGGGTAAACTGGGGTAAACTGGGGTAAACTGGGGTAAACTGGGGTAAACTGGGGTAAACTGGGGTAAACTGGGGTAAACTGGGGTAAACTGGGGTAAACTGGAGTAAACTGGGGTAAACTGGGGTAAACTGGGGTAAACTGGGGTAAACTGGAGTAAACTGGGGTAAACTGGGGTAAACTGGGGTAAACAGGGGTAAACTGGGTAAACTGGGGTAAACTGGAGTAAACTGGGGTAAACTGGGGTAAACTGGAGTAAACTGGGGTAAACTGGGGTAAACTGGAGTAAACTGGGGTAAACTGGGGTAAACTGGAGTAAACTGGGGTAAACTGGGGTAAACTGGAGTAAACTGGGGTAAACTGGAGTAAACTGGGGTAAACTGGAGTAAACAGGGGTAAACTGGAGTAAACTGGAGTAAACTGGGGTAAACAGGAGTAAACAGGGGTAAACTGGGGTAAACTGGAGTAAACTGGGGTAAACTGGAGTAAACTGGAGTAAACTGGGGTAAACTGGAGTAAACTGGGGTAAAAGACAGGGTAAATTGAGTAAACTGGAGTAAACTGGGGTAAACAGGGGTAAACTGGAGTAAACTGGGGTAAACTGGAGTAAACTGGGGTAAACTGGGGTAAACAGGAGTAAACAGGGGTAAACTGGGGTAAACTGGAGTAAACTGGAGTTATCTGGAGTTATCTGGAGTTATCTGGAGTAAACTGGAGTTATCTGGAGTAAACTGGAGTAAACTGGAGTTATCTGGAGTTATCTGGAGTAAACTGGAGTAAACTGGAGTTATCTGGAGTTATCTGGAGTAAACTAGAGTAAACTGGGGTAAACTGGAGTAAACTGGAGTTATCTGGAGTTATCTGGAGTTATCTGGAGTAAACTGGAGTAAACTGGAGTTATCTGGAGTTATCTGGAGTAAACTAGAGTAAACTGGGGTAAACTGGGGTAAACTGGAGTAAACTGGGGTAAACTGGGGTAAACTGGAGTAAACTGGGGTAAACTGGGGTAAACTGGAGTAAACTGGGGTAAACTGGGGTAAACTGGGGTAAACTGGAGTAAACTGGGGTAAACTGGGGTAAACTGGAGTAAACTGGGGTAAACTGGGGGTAAACTGGAGTAAACTGGGGTAAACTGGGGTAAACTGGAGTAAACAACTGGAGTAAACTGGGGTAAATTGGAGTAAACTGGAGTAAACTGGGGTAAAATGTAGTAAACAGGAGTAAACTGGGGTAAATTGGAGTAAACTGGAGTAAACTGGGGTAAAATGGAGTAAACAGGGGTAAATTGGAGTAAACAGGAGTAAACTGGGGTAAATTGGAGTAAACTGGGGTAAAATGGAGTAAACTGGAGTAAACTGGGGTAAATTGGAGTAAACTGGAGTAAACTGGGGTAAATTGGAGTAAACTGGAGTAAACTGGAGTAAACTGGGGTAAACTGGAGTAAACTGGAGTAAACTGGAGTAAATTGGAGTAAACAGGAGTAAACTGGGGTAAACTGGAGTAAACTGGAGTAAATTGGAGTAAACAGGAGTAAACAGGAGTAAACTGGAGTAAATTGGAGTAAACAGGAGTAAACTGGGGTAAACTGGAGTAAACAGGAGTAAATTGGAGTAAACAGGAGTAAACTGGAGTAAACTGGAGTAAACTGGGGAGTAAACTGGAGTAAACTGGGGTAAACTGGAGTAAACTGGAGTAAATTGGAGTAAACAGGAGTAAAATGGAGTAAACTGGAGTAAACTGGAGTAAATTGGAGTAAACAGGAGTAAACTGGAGTAAATTGGAGTAAACAGGAGTAAACAGGAGTAAACTGGAGTAAACTGGAGTAAACTGGAGTAAATTGGAGTAAACAGGAGTAAACTGGAGTAAATTGGAGTAAACAGGAGTAAACAGGAGTAAACTGGGGTAAACTGGAGTAAACTGGAATAAATTGGAGTAAACAGGAGTAAACAGGAGTAAACTGGAGTAAATTGGAGTAAACAGGAGTAAACAGGGGTAAACTGGGGGAGTAAACTAGGGGGGGGTAAACTGGGGTAAACTGGAGTAAACTGGAGTAAATTGGAGTAAACAGGAGTAAACAGGAGTAAACTGGAGTAAATTGGAGTAAACAGGAGTAAACAGGAGTAAACTGGGGTAAACTGGAGTAAACTGGAGTAAACTGGAGTAAACTGGAGTAAATTGGAGTAAACAGGAGTAAACAGGAGTAAACAGGAGTAAACTGGAGTAAATTGGAGTAAACAGGAGTAAACTGGAGTAAACTGGGGTAAACTGGAGTAAACTGGAGTAAACCCAGGCAAACTCCACAGAGCGAGGCCTCAGGTCGACACGATCTGGAAGTGAACCAACAACCTTCTTACATGGTAACCGTCGATTGACGCACATAGTGACCTTTGGAATTGTTCAACTGTTGCAATGCATTATGGGATCGTAACACTAGTGGTGAGTGTTTTTCATGCCTTTGAATAAAGAAAGTCAATGAAGACATTTTGTCGACTTGAATGAAACAGTTTAGAGAACAAACCTCAGATCGAATCCCGTCGGAGACATTTTTGTTTTTCCCATAAAGGTGCGTTGGATCAAACGCCTGCAGTTATTGGCTGATATTCCGTTGCATTATTCACGTTTGGATTAAGTACCGCTGACACAAATTAGGACACTCATTATGACTCATTACGACTCGTTAGGACTCATTAGGACTCGGTCTCACTCGCAGTCGCCAGAGGATTCATGGAGAGCGATGAGTCCGATGTTTGTGCAACTTGTTTACGACGCCGACTCGCCTGATGGATTTCTTCCCCGAGATTCAAACCTTCCTTAAAATCGCTGCAAACACACACCGGTCGCTCCAGCAGGAGATGAAAGTGTTTTCATCAGAAGTCGTACGTGTGACACACTGAAGAAACACAGAATTCTTCAAAGGTTTGGATTCTGACATCAGTTATGAAGTCAATTCATGACCAAGTAAGTAATATTTATTTATATAACGCTTTTCGAGACCAGGATCACAAAACGCTTAAACAATCAAAACAATACTCAAAAAAGTACATACTTTAAAGATCAAGATAATACTGATAACAACACAGGAGTCAGTAGATCATCAAACACAAGATGTTTCTTAAAGGAGTCAGTAGATCATCAAACACAGATGTTTCTTGAAGGAGTCAGTAGATCATCAAACACAGATGTTTCTTGAAGGAGTCAGTAGATCATCAAACACAGATGTTTCTTGAAGGAGTCAGTAGATCATCAAACACAGATGTTTCTTGAAGGAGTCAGTAGATCATCAAACACAGATGTTTCTTGAAGGAGTCAGTAGATCATCAAACACAGATGTTTCTTGAAGGAGTCAGTAGATCATCAAACACAGATGTTTCTTGAAGGAGTCAGTAGATCATCAAACACACATGTTTCTTGAAGGAGTCAGTAGATCATCAAACACAGATGTTTCTTAAAGGAGTCAGTAGATCATCAAACACAGATGTTTCTTAAAGGAGTCAGTAGATCATCAAACACAGATGTTTCTTAAAGGAGTCAGTAGATCATCAAACACAGATGTTTCTTGAAGGAGTCAGTAGATCATCAAACACAGATGTTTCTTGAAGGAGTCAGTAGATCATCAAACACACATGTTTCTTG
Organism: Callionymus lyra; assembly: GCA_016630915.1. Lineage (NCBI taxonomy): Eukaryota > Metazoa > Chordata > Actinopteri > Syngnathiformes > Callionymidae > Callionymus > Callionymus lyra. The sequence goes on along the minus strand of JACEEU010000883.1, from coordinate 3,011 downwards.
AAGGAGTCAGTAGATCATCAAACACAGATGTTTCTTAAAGGAGTCAGTAGATCATCAAACACAGATGTTTCTTGAAGGAGTCAGTAGATCATCAAACACAGATGTTTCTTGAAGGAGTCAGTAGATCATCAAACACAGATGTTTCTTGAAGGAGTCAGTAGATCATCAAACACAGATGTTTCTTGAAGGAGTCAGTAGATCATCAAACACAGATGTTTCTTAAAGGAGTCAGTAGATCATCAAACACAGATGTTTCTTGAAGGAGTCAGTAGATCATCAAACACACATGTTTCTTGAAGGAGTCAGTAGATCATCAAACACACATGTTTCTTGAAGGAGTCAGTAGATCATCAAACACAGAGTGTTTCTTGAAGAGTCAGTAGATCATCAAACACAGATTTAAGTTGTCTTGAAATGGAGTCAGTAGATCATCAAACAGAAATGTGAGTTCTTCTAAGGAGTCAAAAAAAAAAAAAAAAAAAAAAAAAAAAAAAAAAAAAAAAAAAAAAAGGGGAAAAAAATCCCCCCCCCCGCCCCGAAAAAAAAAAAAAAACAAAAAAACCCCCACCCAAAAACCCCCCCCCCCCGGGGGGGGGGGGGGCGAGGCAAAAAAGGCAGGCCAAAAAAAAAAAAAAAAAAAAAAAAAAAACAAAAAAAAAAAGGTTTAAAAAAAAAAAAAAAAGCCAGGGGAAGAGTTTGAAGGAGAAATGTGAGTTCCTCTACTAGAGCGGCTCAGAATTCTGAATCAACTGCAGACGAGAAGATCCTTCTTACTGTTACAATATTCCAGACGAGAAGAAACAAAAACAAACAAAAAGTGAAGCATCTTCAACGACATGTTCTCATGTTCCAGAGCAAGAAGATCCTCAACAAGGAGCTGATCTGTTGAAGCTGAGCAGCACTGATGGTGTGAGTCGGTCCTGTGAGCAGGAACACACTCTTGAGACTCCGTGAGATCCAATGGTCAGGAGGCTCGTCGTCAGAACCTCATCCCTGCCCCTGGCATCAACAGAAGCTTCCTGAGCGACGGTTGTTCCGCCTGAACTCACTCGTGCTTAAAACGAGACGAGGATCCTCATGAGCTGCAGAGCCTGAAGATCGGTCTCATGGTCTTCATGGACAGAGACGATGGTTTTATTTCATCTCTACGCCTCAACACCGTGAAGATCTTTGAGTCTCTGACAGTCAACACTGAAGAAAACTGACCAGAAACTGTTTCCTTCAACTGAGAAAAATCTCTAAATTTAGGAAAATGTTGTCAGAACATGATCTGGATCTTATAATCCATGTGTTTGTTTCTTCTCGTCTGGACTATTGTAACAGTTTGTTTTCATGTCTTAACAAGAAGGATCGTCTCGTCTGCAGTTGATTCAGAATTCTGAGCCGCTCTAGTAGAAGAACTCACATTTCTCCTTCAAACTCTTCACTGGCTTCCAGTTTCTTTCAGGATCAACTTTAAAATTCTGGTTCTTACTTTCAGATCTATTCATGGTCAGACCTTCATGATCTGATCCAGACTTACACCCCAGCTCGGGCTCTGAGGTCTGTGGATCAGAATCTACTGATGGTTCCTGAATCTTAAGACTTAAAGTATATACTTTATTGAATATTGTTTTGATTGTTTAAGTTCTTTGTGACCCTGGTCTGGAAAAGTTCTATATAAATAAAAATGACTTACTTACTTACTTACTTACATCGGGGTCTGAGTTCACAGAGGAGTGAAACCCTGGTGCTCTGAGCAGGACGTGGTGGACGCAGGTGTTCAGGAGAAGATGACAGGAGGACGAGGAACCACTTCCTGCTTCAAACACTGTCGGGGAAATAAAAGAGACGTTAACATTTGCAGGTTCACGAACAGTTCAGATTTCAAGCTAATCCTCCTGATCTTTGCCCACAAGACATTAGCTCTTTAATAATCTTGTTGGAGTTTTATCTCCAGCTCAGGGACCGGCACGAGTCCAGCAGGACCTTTGAAGATCTCATTACATGTTTGGATGTTGAAGTTTTAATTCGATAGAATCCGTGTTTCTGGGGAAGACGAGACGAGGCGACGACGCTTCTCTCATCAGCGTCAAAGAAATCCTGGAACGAGTCCGACTTCCTTCAGACGTTCAGACTTGATTGTGTCTGGTTCTTGATGTTCTTCTGCTGATCACTCACTGGCATGGACCAGTGTCAGCTTCTCAAGATGATCCCGACACGGAGGACAACCTGCTGCTGGATGATGTGGACTCACTGCTGGTGTCGCTAATGTGTCGGACGTGAAGCTGTGAATCTGTGCAGATGTTAATGTGTTGAATCAAGAACCTGTGGCAGGACCTTCAAGTAAACTCTCTGGTCCAGATGAAGACACCGACCGAGGTCAGCAATAACACTTTTATCTCACAGTTTCGTTCATAATAAACGTATCTGAAGACACTTGTAGTTGAAGTAACACAACTTTAGAAGAGAAGAGGAGGAACAAACAATCTCAAAGAGCGATAAGAAGAAACCTGGAGTAGAACCAGACTCAGTGTGTGACTGGTTGAGAGGGAGGAGAGCACTGTGAAACATAAACACCGTGATACACTGTGAAACATAAACACCGTGATACACTGTGAAACATAAACACCGTGATACACTGTGAAACATAAACACCGTGATACACTGTGAAACATAAACACTGTGATAACTTAAATAAACACCGTGATACACTGTGAAACACATAAACACCGTGATACACTGTGAAACATAAAAAAACGTGATACACCGTGAAACACAAACACTGTGATACACTGTGAAACATAAACACCGTGATACACTGTGAAACATAAACACCGTGATACACTGTGAAACATAAACACCGTGATACACTGTGAAACATAAACACCGTGATACACTGTGAAACACAAACACCGTGAAACACTGTGAAACACAAACACCGTGATACACTGTGAAACATAAACACCGTGATACACTGTGAAACATAAACACCGTGATACACTGTGAAACATAAACACCGTGATACACTG
>JACEEU010000882.1:42500-57500 GCA_016630915.1 Callionymus lyra | reverse complement strand
CTTCAAGAAACATCTGTGTTTGATGATCTACTGACTCCTTCAAGAAACATCTGTGTTTGATGATCTACTGACTCCTTCAAGAAACATCTGTGTTTGATGATCTACTGACTCCTTCAAGAAACATCTGTGTTTGATGATCTACTGACTCCTTCAAGAAACATCTGTGTTTGATGATCTACTGACTCCTTCAAGAAACATCTGTGTTTGATGATCTACTGACTCCTTCAAGAAACATCTGTGTTTGATGATCTACTGACTCCTTCAAGAAACATCTGTGTTTGATGATCTACTGACTCCTTCAAGAAACATCTGTGTTTGATGATCTACTGACTCCTTCAAGAAACATCTGTGTTTGATGATCTACTGACTCCTTCAAGAAACATCTGTGTTTGATGATCTACTGACTCCTTCAAGAAACATCTGTGTTTGATGATCTACTGACTCCTTCAAGAAACATCTGTGTTTGATGATCTACTGACTCCTTCAAGAAACATCTGTGTTTGATGATCTACTGACTCCTTCAAGAAACATCTGTGTTTGATGATCTACTGACTCCTTCAAGAAACATCTGTGTTTGATGATCTACTGACTCCTTCAAGAAACATCTGTGTTTGATGATCTACTGACTCCTTCAAGAAACATCTGTGTTTGATGATCTACTGACTCCTTGAAGAAACATCTGTGTTTGATGATCTACTGACTCCTTCAAGAAACATCTGTGTTTGATGATCTACTGACTCCTTCAAGAAACATCTGTGTTTGATGATCTACTGACTCCTTCAAGAAACATCTGTGTTTGATGATCTACTGACTCCTTCAAGAAACATCTGTGTTTGATGATCTACTGACTCCTTCAAGAAACATCTGTGTTTGATGATCTACTGACTCCTTCAAGAAACATCTGTGTTTGATGATCTACTGACTCCTTCAAGAAACATCTGTGTTTGATGATCTACTGACTCCTTCAAGAAACATCTGTGTTTGATGATCTACTGACTCCTTCAAGAAACATCTGTGTTTGATGATCTACTGACTCCTTCAAGAAACATCTGTGTTTGATGATCTACTGACTCCTTCAAGAAACATCTGTGTTTGATGATCTACTGACTCCTTCAAGAAACATCTGTGTTTGATGATCTACTGACTCCTTCAAGAAACATCTGTGTTTGATGATCTACTGACTCCTTCAAGAAACATCTGTGTTTGATGATCTACTGACTCCTTCAAGAAACATCTGTGTTTGATGATCTACTGACTCCTTCAAGAAACATCTGTGTTTGATGATCTACTGACTCCTTCAAGAAACATCTGTGTTTGATGATCTACTGACTCCTTCAAGAAACATCTGTGTTTGATGATCTACTGACTCCTTCAAGAAACATCTGTGTTTGATGATCTACTGACTCCTTCAAGAAACATCTGTGTTTGATGATCTACTGACTCCTTCAAGAAACATCTGTGTTTGATGATCTACTGACTCCTTCAAGAAACATCTGTGTTTGATGATCTACTGACTCCTTCAAGAAACATCTGTGTTTGATGATCTACTGACTCCTTCAAGAAACATCTGTGTTTGATGATCTACTGACTCCTTCAAGAAACATCTGTGTTTGATGATCTACTGACTCCTTCAAGAAACATCTGTGTTTGATGATCTACTGACTCCTTCAAGAAACATCTGTGTTTGATGATCTACTGACTCCTTCAAGAAACATCTGTGTTTGATGATCTACTGACTCCTTCAAGAAACATCTGTGTTTGATGATCTACTGACTCCTTCAAGAAACATCTGTGTTTGATGATCTACTGACTCCTTCAAGAAACATCTGTGTTTGATGATCTACTGACTCCTTCAAGAAACATCTGTGTTTGATGATCTACTGACTCCTTCAAGAAACATCTGTGTTTGATGATCTACTGACTCCTTCAAGAAACATCTGTGTTTGATGATCTACTGACTCCTTCAAGAAACATCTGTGTTTGATGATCTACTGACTCCTTCAAGAAACATCTGTGTTTGATGATCTACTGACTCCTTCAAGAAACATCTGTGTTTGATGATCTACTGACTCCTTCAAGAAACATCTGTGTTTGATGATCTACTGACTCCTTCAAGAAACATCTGTGTTTGATGATCTACTGACTCCTTCAAGAAACATCTGTGTTTGATGATCTACTGACTCCTTCAAGAAACATCTGTGTTTGATGATCTACTGACTCCTTCAAGAAACATCTGTGTTTGATGATCTACTGACTCCTTCAAGAAACATCTGTGTTTGATGATCTACTGACTCCTTCAAGAAACATCTGTGTTTGATGATCTACTGACTCCTTCAAGAAACATCTGTGTTTGATGATCTACTGACTCCTTCAAGAAACATGTGTGTTTGATGATCTACTGACTCCTTCAAGAAACATCTGTGTTTGATGATCTACTGACTCCTTCAAGAAACATCTGTGTTTGATGATCTACTGACTCCTTCAAGAAACATCTGTGTTTGATGATCTACTGACTCCTTCAAGAAACATCTCGTGTTTGATGATCTACTGACTCCTTCAAGAAACATCTGTGTTTGATGATCTACTGACTCCTTCAAGAAACATCTGTGTTTGATGATCTACTGACTCCTTCAAGAAACATCTGTGTTTGATGATCTACTGACTCCTTCAAGAAACATCTGTGTTTGATGATCTACTGACTCCTTCAAGAAACATCTGTGTTTGATGATCTACTGACTCCTTCAAGAAACATCTGTGTTTGATGATCTACTGACTCCTTCAAGAAACATCTGTGTTTGATGATCTACTGACTCCTTCAAGAAACATCTGTGTTTGATGATCTACTGACTCCTTCAAGAAACATCTGTGTTTGATGATCTACTGACTCCTTCAAGAAACATCTGTGTTTGATGATCTACTGACTCCTTCAAGAAACATCTGTGTTTGATGATCTACTGACTCCTTCAAGAAACATCTGTGTTTGATGATCTACTGACTCCTTCAAGAAACATCTGTGTTTGATGATCTACTGACTCCTTCAAGAAACATCTGTGTTTGATGATCTACTGACTCCTTCAAGAAACATCTGTGTTTGATGATCTACTGACTCCTTCAAGAAACATCTGTGTTTGATGATCTACTGACTCCTTCAAGAAACATCTGTGTTTGATGATCTACTGACTCCTTCAAGAAACATCTGTGTTTGATGATCTACTGACTCCTTCAAGAAACATCTGTGTTTGATGATCTACTGACTCCTTCAAGAAACATCTGTGTTTGATGATCTACTGACTCCTTCAAGAAACATCTGTGTTTGATGATCTACTGACTCCTTCAAGAAACATCTGTGTTTGATGATCTACTGACTCCTTCAAGAAACATCTGTGTTTGATGATCTACTGACTCCTTGAAGAAACATCTGTGTTTGATGATCTACTGACTCCTTCAAGAAACATCTGTGTTTGATGATCTACTGACTCCTTCAAGAAACATCTGTGTTTGATGATCTACTGACTCCTTCAAGAAACATCTGTGTTTGATGATCTACTGACTCCTTCAAGAAACATCTGTGTTTGATGATCTACTGACTCCTTCAAGAAACATCTGTGTTTGATGATCTACTGACTCCTTCAAGAAACATCTGTGTTTGATGATCTACTGACTCCTTCAAGAAACATCTGTGTTTGATGATCTACTGACTCCTTCAAGAAACATCTGTGTTTGATGATCTACTGACTCCTTTAAGAAACATCTGTGTTTGATGATCTACTGACTCCTTCAAGAAACATCTGTGTTTGATGATCTACTGACTCCTTCAAGAAACATCTGTGTTTGATGATCTACTGACTCCTTCAAGAAACATCTGTGTTTGATGATCTACTGACTCCTTCAAGAAACATCTGTGTTTGATGATCTACTGACTCCTTCAAGAAACATCTGTGTTTGATGATCTACTGACTCCTTCAAGAAACATCTGTGTTTGATGATCTACTGACTCCTTCAAGAAACATCTGTGTTTGATGATCTACTGACTCCTTCAAGAAACATCTGTGTTTGATGATCTACTGACTCCTTCAAGAAACATCTGTGTTTGATGATCTACTGACTCCTTCAAGAAACATCTGTGTTTGATGATCTACTGACTCCTTCAAGAAACATCTGTGTTTGATGATCTACTGACTCCTTCAAGAAACATCTGTGTTTGATGATCTACTGACTCCTTCAAGAAACATCTGTGTTTGATGATCTACTGACTCCTTCAAGAAACATCTGTGTTTGATGATCTACTGACTCCTTTAAGAAACATCTGTGTTTGATGATCTACTGACTCCTTCAAGAAACATCTGTGTTTGGATGATCTACTGACTCCTTGAAGAAACATCTGTGTTTGATGATCTACTGACTCCTTCAAGAAACATCTGTGTTTGATGATCTACTGACTCCTTCAAGAAACATCTGTGTTTGATGATCTACTGACTCCTTTAAGAAACATCTGTGTTTGATGATCTACTGACTCCTTCAAGAAACATCTGTGTTTGATGATCTACTGACTCCTTCAAGAAACATCTGTGTTTGATGATCTACTGACTCCTTCAAGAAACATCTGTGTTTGATGATCTACTGACTCCTTTAAGAAACATCTGTGTTTGATGATCTACTGACTCCTTCAAGAAACATCTGTGTTTGATGATCTACTGACTCCTTCAAGAAACATCTGTGTTTGATGATCTACTGACTCCTTCAAGAAACATCTGTGTTTGATGATCTACTGACTCCTTCAAGAAACATCTGTGTTTGATGATCTACTGACTCCTTCAAGACACATCTGTGTTTGATGATCTACTGACTCCTTCAAGAAACATGTGTGTTTGATGATCTACTGACTCCTTCAAGAAACATCTGTGTTTGATGATCTACTGACTCCTTCAAGACACATCTGTGTTTGATGATCTACTGACTCCTTCAAGAAACATGTGTGTTTGATGATCTACTGACTCCTTCAAGAAACATCTGTGTTTGATGATCTACTGACTCCTTCAAGAAACATCTGTGTTTGATGATATACTGACTCCTTCAAGAAACATCTGTGTTTGATGATCTACTGACTCCTTCAAGAAACATGTGTGTTTGATGATCTACTGACTCCTTCAAGAAACATCTGTGTTTGATGATCTACTGACTCCTTCAAGAAACATCTGTGTTTGATGATCTACTGACTCCTTCAAGAAACATCTGTGTTTGATGATCTACTGACTCCTTCAAGAAACATCTCTGTGTTTGATGATCTACTGACTCCTTCAAGAAACATCAGTGTTTGATGATCTACTGACTCCTTTAAGAAACATCTGTGTTTGATGATCTACTGACTCCTTCAAGAAACATCTGTGTTTGATGATCTACTGACTCCTTTCAAGAAACATCTCGTGTTTGATGATCTACTGACTCCTTCAAGAAACATCTGTGTTTGATGATCTACTGACTCCTTTAAGAAACATCTGTGTTTGATGATCTACTGACTCCTTCAAGAAACATCTGTGTTTGATGATCTACTGACTCCTTCAAGAAACATCTGTGTTTGATGATCTACTGACTCCTTCAAGAAACATCTGTGTTTGATGATCTACTGACTCCTTCAAGAAACATCTGTGTTTGATGATCTACTGACTCCTTCAAGAAACATCTGTGTTTGATGATCTACTGACTCCTTCAAGAAACATCTGTGTTTGATGATCTACTGACTCCTTCAAGAAACATCTGTGTTTGATGATCTACTGACTCCTTCAAGAAACATCTGTGTTTGATGATCTACCTACTCCTTCAAGAAACATCTGTGTTTGATGATCTACTGACTCCTTCAAGAAACATCTGTGTTTGATGATCTACCGACTCCTTCAAGAAACATGTGTGTTTGATGATCTACTGACTCCTTCAAGAAACATCTGTGTTTGATGATCTACTGACTCCTTGAAGAAACATCTGTGTTTGATGATCTACCTACTCCTTCAAGAAACATCTGTGTTTGATGATCTACTGACTCCTTCAAGAAACATCTGTGTTTGATGATCTACTGACTCCTTCAAGAAACATGTGTGTTTGATGATCTACTGACTCCTTTAAGAAACATCTGTGTTTGATGATCTACTGACTCCTTCAAGAAACATCTGTGTTTGATGATCTACTGACTCCTTCAAGAAACATCTGTGTTTGATGCTCTACTGACTCCTTCAAGAAACATCTGTGTTTGATGATCTACTGACTCCTTCAAGAAACATCTGTGTTTGATGATCTACTGACTCCTTCAAGAAACATCTGTGTTTGATGATCTACTGACTCCTTGAAGAAACATCTGTGTTTGATGATCTACTGACTCCTTCAAGAAACATCTGTGTTTGATGATCTACTGACTCCTTCAAGAAACATCTGTGTTTGATGATCTACTGACTCCTTCAAGAAACATGTGTGTTTGATGATCTACTGACTCCTTCAAGAAACATCTGTGTTTGATGATCTACTGACTCCTTCAAGAAACATCTGTGTTTGATGATCTACTGACTCCTTCAAGAAACATCTGTGTTTGATGATCTACTGACTCCTTCAAGAAACATGTGTGTTTGATGATCTACTGACTCCTTCAAGAAACATCTGTGTTTGATGATCTACTGACTCCTTCAAGAAACATCTGTGTTTGATGATCTACTGACTCATTCAAGAAACATCTGTGTTTGATGATCTACTGACTCCTTCAAGAAACATCTGTGTTTGATGATCTACTGACTCCTTCAAGAAACATGTGTGTTTGATGATCTACTGACTCCTTCAAGAAACATCTGTGTTTGATGATCTACTGACTCCTTCAAGAAACATCTGTGTTTGATGATCTACTGACTCATTCAAGAAACATCTGTGTTTGATGATCTACTGACTCCTTCAAGAAACATGTGTGTTTGATGATCTACTGACTCCTTGAAGAAACATCTGTGTTTGATGATCTACTGACTCCTTTAAGAAACATCTTAAGACGTTTCTATTTGTTCAGGCTTTTCCTTGAATTTCTGGAACTCCTGTGTTGTTCTCAGTATTATCTTGATCTTTAAAGTATGTACTTTTTTGAGTATTGGTTTGATTGTTTAAGCGCTTTGTGACCCTGGTCTCGAAAAGCGCTATATGAATAAATATTACTTACTTACTTACTATATGATGATGATGATGATGAAGATGAAGATGAAGATGAAGATGAAGATGAAGATGATGATGATGAAGATGATGATGAAGATGAAGATGATGAAGATGAAGATGATGTTGATGAAGATGAAGATGAAGATGATGAAGATGAAGATGAAGATGATGATGATGATGGTGATGAAGATGATGAAGATGATGAAGATGATGATGATGAAGATGGAGATGAAGATGATTGTGAAGATGAAGATGAAGATGAAGATGAAGATGAAGATGAAGATGAAGATGATGAAGATGAAGATGAAGATGATGAAGATGAAGAAGATGAATATGATGAAGATGATAAATATGATGAAGATGAAGATGATGATGATGATGAAGATGAAGATGATGAAGATAATGATGATGATGAAGATGAAGATGAAGATAATGATGAAGATGAAGATGATGATGAAGATGATGAAGATGATGAAGATGAAGAAGATAAATATGAAGAAGATGAATATGATGAAGATGAAGATGAAGATGAAGATGAAGATGAAGATGAAGATGATGAAGATGAAGATAATGATGAACATGAACATGAACATGAAGATGAAGATGAAGATGAAGATGAAGATGATGAAGATGAAGATCATGATGAAGATGATGATGAAGATGAATATGATGAATATGATGAAGATGAATATGATGAAGATGAAGATAATGATGAATATGAAGATGAAGATGATGAAGATGATGAAGATGATGAAGATGATGAAGATGAAGAAGATGAAGATAATGATGAAGATGAAGATGATGATGAAGATGATGAAGATGAAGATGAAGAAGATGAATATGAAGAAGATGAATATGATGAAGATGAAGATGATGAAGATGAAGATAATGATGAAGATGAAGATGAAGATGATGAAGATGAAGATGAAGATGAAGATGAAGATGAAGATGATGAAGATGAAGATGAAGATGAAGATGAAGATGATGAAGATGAAGATGAAGATGATGATGATGATGAAGATGAAGATGAAGATGAAGATGAAGATGAAGATGAAGATGAAGATGATGAAGATGAAGATGAAGAAGATGAAGATGAAGAAGATGAATATGATGAAGATGAAGATGAAGATGAAGATGATGATGAAGATGATGATGATGATGAAGATGAAGATGAAGATGAAGATGATGATGAAGATGAAGATGAAGATGAAGATGATGATGAAGATGATGATGAAGATGAAGATGAAGATGAAGATGATGATGAAGATGAAGATGATGATGAAGATGAAGATGAAGATGAAGATGAAGATGAAGATGAAGATGAAGATGAAGATGAAGATGAAGATGATGATGATGATGAAGATGAAGATGAAGATGAAGATGAAGATGAAGATGAAGAGGAAGATGATGATGAAGATGAAGATGATGATGAAGATGATGTTGATGAAGATGAAGATGAAGATGAAGATGAAGATGATGAAGATGAAGATGAAGATGAAGATGAAGATGAAGATGAAGATGAAGATGAAGATGAAGATGATGATGATGATGAAGATGATGATGAAGATGATGATGAAGATGAAGATGAAGATGAAGATGAAGATGAAGATGAAGATGAAGATGAAGATGAAGATGAAGATGATGATGAAGATGAAGATGAAGATGAAGATGAAGATGAAGATGAAGATGAAGATGAAGATGATGATGAAGATGAAGATGATGATGAAGATGATGATGAAGATGATGATGAAGATGATGATGAAGATGAAGATGAAGATGAAGATGAAGATGAAGATGAAGATCACTCCAGCACTAAGATAATCTTCTCTCTCGACACACTGACAGTGAAACAGACTCTGTGGGCGAAACTGAAACATTCGTCCAACAATCTTCTATCTTCTAACAGAATCGAAATAGTGTTGGAGTCACTGGTGAGAGAAGAAGAAACTTGTTGTTTGACAGAGATGGAAATACAGAGAAGATGTTTGTATCATACAATGCTATGCAATACTTTACAATACTATACAATGCTATGCAATACTTTACAATACTATACAATGCTATGCAATACTTTACAATACTATACAATGCTATGCAATACTTTACAATACTATACAATGCTATGCAATACTTTACAATACTATACAATGCTATGAAATACTTTACAATACTATACAATGCTATGCAATACTTTACAATACTATACAATTCTATAGAATGCTACACAATACTATACAATACTATACGATACTATACGATACTATACGATACTATACGATACTATACGATACTATACGATACTATACGATACTATACGATACTATACAATGCTATACAATGCTTCCAAATACTATACAATACTATACAAAACTATACAATGCTATGCAATATATTTCCCTTTAAAGTATATACATTATTGAGTATTGTTTCGATTGTTTAAGTTCTTTGTGACCCTGGTCTGGAAAAGCGCTATATAAATAAAAATGACTTACTTACTTACTTACAATGCTATACAATACTATACAATACTATATAAAACTATATAATACTATACAATACTACACAATACTACACGATACTCGACCTGCAGACGACACACACGCATCAGTTTAAGGTCATAAATACTTCCTGCTCTGTTTCCAATCTGCTCAACTGCTGCGATGAAGCTTCACTTCCATCAATTACGAAGACGAAGCAGAGGTTTCTCTCGGGTCGTGTTGTTAATATGTGTGTAATCCGTCGTGAAATCAGCCTCCAGGAAGATCAACAGACGCTGAGAAAGACTTCATTATCGCAGGTGATTAAAGTGTGACGCGTGAGAAGCTCATGTTAGAGAAACATTATCATGTTGATCACATGACTCTTCCAGGGAAGCATGTCTGCAGGTTGTGAACAAGGTTGAGCTGATGTTTCCAGAGAAAACAATACTCCACACATGTAATTACTCAGGAGGATTCCTAGTATTCTTTGTATAATTAGTGCGTGAGGCTCAGTGGTTTTATCAGCTTTACAGTAAAACTACACAAGACTCTTGTGCACGTGAGGCTTCGTACTCAGGAGCATAATGCAGTAATACTACGAAGCCTCACGGAGTAATACTATGAACTCTCATGGAGTGATACTATGAACCCTCATGGAGTAATACTATGAACCCTTATGGAGTAATACTACAAAACATCATGCAGTAATACTATTAACCCTCATGGAGTAATACTAAAAAACATCATTGAGTAATACTATGCACCCTCATAGATTAATACTCCAAAACATCATTGACTAATACTATGAACCCTCATGGATTTATACTCCAAAACATCATTGAGTAATACTATGAACCCTCATGGAGTAATATTAAAAAACATCATCCAGTAATAATATGAACCCTCACGGAGTAATACTACCAAACTTTATGGAGTAATACTAAAAAAGATCATGGAGTAATACTATGAACCTTCAAGAATTAATACTTTGAACCCTCATGGAGTAATACTTTGAACCCTCATGAAGTAATACTACCTGACATCAGTAGTAATACTTAGTAGTGTCTCTTCTAAAGTGATCTACAGACGACAAGAACGAGATGAAACTGAAAAAACTTCTTTATAATAATGATAATATATAATAAATGTTTCAAGGTTATCAATAAAGAGTATTGAGGTCATCAATAAAGAGTATTGAGGTCATCAATAAAGAGTATTGAGGTCATCAATAAAGAGTATTGATGTCATCAATAAAGAGTATTGATGACATCAATAAAGAGTATTGATGTCATCAATAAAGAGTATTGATGTCATCAATAAAGAGTATTGATGTCATCAATAAAGAGTATTGAGGTCATCAATAAAGAGTATTGATGTCATCAATAAAGAGTATTGAGGTCATCAATAAAGAGTATTGATGTCATCAATAAAGAGTATTGATGTCATCAATAAAGAGTATTGAGGTCATCAATAAAGAGTATTGATGTCATCAATAAAGAGTATTGATGTCATCAATAAAGAGTATTGATGTCATCAATAAAGAGTATTGATGTCATCAATAAAGAGTATTGATGTCATCAATAAAGAGTATTGATGTCATCAATAAAGAGTATTGATGTCATCAATAAAGAGTATTGATGTCATCAATAAAGAGTATTGAGGTCATCAATAAAGAGTATTGAGGTCATCAATAAAGAGTATTGATGTCATCAATAAAGAGTATTGATGTCATCAATAAAGAGTATTGATGTCATCAATAAAGAGTATTGATGTCATCAATAAAGAGTATTGATGTCATCAATAAAGAGTATTGATGTCATCAATAAAGAGTATTGAGGTCATCAATAAAGAGTATTGAGGTCATCAATAAAGAGTATTGAGGTCATCAATAAAGAGTATTGAGGTCATCAATAAAGAGTATTGATGATAGTCATCAATAAAGAGTATTGATTTCATCAATAAAGAGTATTGATGTCATCAATAAAGAGTATTGAGGTCATCAATAAAGAGTATTGAGGTCATCAATAAAGAGTATTGAGGTCATCAATAAAGAGTATTGAGGTCATCAATAAAGAGTATTGAGGTCATCAATAAAGAGTATTGAGGTCATCAATAAAGAGTATTGATGACATCAATAAAGAGTATTGAGGTCATCAATAAAGAGTATTGAAGTCATCAATAAAGAGTATTGATGTCATCAATAAAGAGTATTGAGGTCATCAATAAAGAGTATTGATGACCTCAATAAAGAGTATTGAGGTCATCAATAAAGAGTATTGAGGTCATCAATAAAGAGTATTGATGTCATCAATAAAGAGTATTGAGGTCATCAATAAAGAGTATTGAGGTCATCAATAAAGAGTATTGAAGTCATCAATAAAGAGTATTGAGGTCATCAATAAAGAGTATTGAGGTCATCAATAAAGAGTATTGATGTCATCAATAAAGAGTATTGAGGTCATCAATAAAGAGTATTGATGTCATCAATAAAGAGTATTGAGGTCATCAATAAAGAGTATTGAGGTCATCAATAAAGAGTATTGATGTCATCAATAAAGAGTATTGAGGTCATCAATAAAGAGTATTGAGGTCATCAATAAAGAGTATTGATGTCATCAATAAAGAGTATTGAGGTCATCAATAAAGAGTATTGATGTCATCAATAAAGAGTATTGATGACCTCAATAAAGAGTATTGAGGTCATCAATAAAGAGTATTGAGGTCATCAATAAAGAGTATTGAGGTCATCAATAAAGAGTATTGAGGTCATCAATAAAGAGTATTGATGACCTCAATAAAGAGTATTGAGGTCATCAATAAAGAGTATTGAGGTCATCAATAAAGAGTATTGATGACATCAATAAAGAGTATTGAGGTCATCAATAAAGAGTATTGAAGTCATCAATAAAGAGTATTGATGTCATCAATAAAGAGTATTGAGGTCATCAATAAAGAGTATTGATGACCTCAATAAAGAGTATTGAGGTCATCAATAAAGAGTATTGAGGTCATCAATAAAGAGTATTGATGACATCAATAAAGAGTATTGAGGTCATCAATAAAGAGTATTGAGGTCATCAATAAAGAGTATTGAAGTCATCAATAAAGAGTATTGAGGTCATCAATAAAGAGTATTGAGGTCATCAATAAAGAGTATTGATGATATCAATAAAGAGTATTGAGGTCATCAATAAAGAGTATTGATGTCATCAATAAAGAGTATTGAAGTCATCAATAAAGAGTATTGATGTCATCAATAAAGAGTATTGAGGTCATCAATAAAGAGTATTGAGGTCATCAATAAAGAGTATTGAAGTCATCAATAAAGAGTATTGATGTCATCAATAAAGAGTATTGATGTCCTCAATAAAGAGTATTGATGTCCTCAATAAAGAGTATTGATGTCATCAATAAAGAGTATTGAAGTCATCAATAAAGAGTATTGATGACATCAATAAAGAGTATTGAAGTCATCAATAAAGAGTATTGATGTCATCAATAAAGAGTATTGATGTCATCAATAAAGAGTATTGAAGTCATCAATAAAGAGTATTGATGTCATCAATAAAGAGTATTGATGTCATCAATAAAGAGTATTGAAGTCATCAATAAAGAGTATTGATGTCCTCAATAAAGAGTATTGATGTCCTCAATAAAGAGTATTGAAGTCATCAATAAAGAGTATTGATGTCATCAATAAAGAGTATTGAGGTCATCAATAAAGAGTATTGAGGTCATCAATAAAGAGTATTGAGGTCATCAATAAAGAGTATTGAGGTCATCAATAAAGAGTATTGATGTCATCAATAAAGAGTATTGAAGTCATCAATAAAGAGTATTGATGTCATCAATAAAGAGTATTGATGTCATTGAGTATTGATGACATCAATAAAGAGTATTGAGGTCATCAATAAAGAGTATTGAGGTCATCAATAAAGAGTATTGAAGTCATCAATAAAGAGTATTGAAGTCATCAATAAAGAGTATTGAGGTCATCAATAAAGAGTATTGAGGTCATCAATAAAGAGTATTGAGGTGAAACCGATGCGACACCTTCAGTCACTTATCTCTCCTCAGCAAGTGAGTCCATTACCGAGCGATCTCATCATGACCTTCTGAGAAGGACATCCTGAGATAACGTCTTATCAGTCGTGGCTATTACGCAGCAGACGTTCTGCACTAATAGATTCGACTCATTTTCATGTTCTTTCTCCACTTCTGTCTTCCTGGACTTGATGTTGCTCTGGAGCTCCAGCTGTGACTGATGGCAGCAGAACATCTCAGTAATGGCTCAGAAGCACTTAGTGGAGAAGACACGAGAACTTCATAAACAAGTGGAACAAATGTCTCAATAATGTTGATCAGATTTATAAACAGAAGTCATTTGTATTTATATAGTGCTCTCCAGACCAGGGTCACAAAGGAGCCAGAAGAGGCAGTCATGGAATAGATCAACCATGAGAGACTTAGTTTGAGCTGAAAAGATTTATGAAGGAGCAATCTGAGGAGGTTTGAGATCTGAGGAGGTTTGAGATCTGAGGAGGTTTGAGATCTGAGGAGGTTTGAGATCTGAGGAGGTTTGAGATCTGAGGAGGTTTGAGAACTGAGGAGGTTTGAGAACTGAGGAGGTTTGAGATCTGAGGAGGTTTGAGATCTGAGGAGGTTTGAGATCTGAGGAGGTTTGAGATCTGAGGAGGTTTGAGATCTGAGGAGGTTTGAGATCTGAGGAGGTTTGAGATCTGAGCAGGTTTGAGAACTGAGCAGGTTTGAGATCTGAGGAGGTTTGAGATCTGAGGAGGTTTGAGATCTGAGAACTGAGCAGGTTTGAGATCTGAGGAGGTTTGAGATCTGAGGAGGTTTGAGATCTGAGCAGGTTTGAGAACTGAGCAGGTTTGAGATTTTAGCAGGTTTGAGAACTGAGCAGGTTTGAGAACTGAGCAGGTTTGAGATCTGAGCAGGTTTGAGATCTGAGGAGGTTTGAGATCCGAGGAGGTTTGAGATCTGAGCAGGTTTGAGAACTGAGCAGGTTTGAGATCTGAGCAGGTTTGAGAACTGAGCAGGTTTGAGATCTGAGCAGGTTTGAGAACTGAGCAGGTTTGAGAACTGAGCAGGTTTGAGATCTGAGGAGGTTTGAGATCTGAGTACGAGGTCCACCACCAGGACCATTACAACCTGGCCTGAAGATGCACTCCCCAAGCTGCAGGTCTGTTTCATTGAGACTGACTGGGACCTTTTCCAACATCAGGAGGTGGAAACTATCACTAGTACTGAACTGGAATATATCAAGTTCTGCATCAGTCATGTTTCCCAACCAGAGATCCTGGCTGACCCGTCAGGTTCGGAT
>JACEEU010000882.1:0-35000 GCA_016630915.1 Callionymus lyra | reverse complement strand
GACAGCGTCGACTGTCACTCATTGTTGACGGACAGTTTCCTCTGATGGATCTGTGGAGCTCGTAATAAGTCCATGAATCATGTTGGAAACACCAGAGTCTCCCTGAAAACCACTGCTTGACCTCCAGCTTCTGACGACCAGGACGACCACAGTTATTACTGAGGAAACTACACTTCCTGGACTGAGGGATGAGAAGCAGGGTGCTGTGTTCAGGGGGAGTCATGTCAATCATCACAAACTGTTGCTACATTGAAGCGCCTGTTGCTGTATCTCTCAACATAATGACGTTTATTTTCTCTGATGTTTTTATCAAAGTGGTTTAGTTTTGATCACAAATACAAGTGAAGAAGTTTGAGGCACAAACTAATGAGCCTCAAACTTCTTCACATCATTGAGAAACTTTTAAAACTAAAGGAAATAATGTTTGACATCAAAGGGATTTTTTCTATATTTGATATTATTTGTTTTCTCACGTTTATATTGATCTTTAATATCAATATTGATCTTTTCATGATAATAAACTTTTAGGTCAATCCAGCCAATCACAGAAGGCCTGACGCAATATGAACCAATGAGCAGCAACTTAAGGTTGTCATGGTAACAAAAACACTGACATCTTGATCAAACTAACTGTCACTCAGGATTCTTCACTCACTTCACCATAACTTCCTGTCAGGAGGAGGAAATACACTTTCAAAGTAAGAGCATCAGCAGCGTCTTCCTTGTGATCCTTTAATATCACGTTTGTTTCTGTTGAAAAGTTTAATTATTGATCAGTTCGTTCATCTTTATATCTATTGATTGTTTAAAATAAATTTAGATTTTCAGCCAATTAAAAGTCTCAGATCGTAAAATATGATTAAAGAATTTAAATAAAGAATTTAAAATATATTTTATATGACTAGTGTCAAAGATGATGTTTATGAAGCTATAAATCAATATTGATCTTCAATCGATGACTGACACAGATCTAGAGGATGTAGACTCACATCCTACAAAATATCACAACAATTCAATATACACTTGTTGAGAAATTGTTACTAAAATCATTTATTTATTTAACTGCAGATTCTGAAGCTTTGACTGAACAAGTGTTCAGAGGTTCAGTGGTTTATTTCAGTGGTGAAGGCAGAGACAGTCAGACAGTCCAGGAATCGGCATCGAAAGGCAAAGCAGGGGTTTAGCAAACTCGGCGTCAAGGGGCAGAAACAGATCGAGAACACAAAGGCAGGAATGGAGTCTTGGTCGGGACAAGGTAAGGAGACAGGGTAGGAAGCAGGAACACTCAACGGCAGGACTCTGGTTATTGGGAAACGGTGACAACAAGACAAAGAACTTGACAGAGAGTGAGGCTTAAGAACACAGAGGACCAATCAGCAGCAGCTGGAGGCGGGACTAACTAGACACACCTGGAACCATTACTACTCAGACAGGTTAGACTATCACAGACACAGAAAAACAGGAAACACAAGGAGGAACATGTAGACTCTTGACAAATGGATCTCGAGTCACAGATGTTGCTTTTCAACGTCACAGTCAAAAAATTATTAAATAAAAAGTTAATTTCCCGAGTTACTATTCATTTTTAAGTCAGTAAGTTACTGATCCAAAGTAACTTCTCTCTCACCTCGACTCTTTACCTTCTGCCTCCATCTCAGCCGACGCTTCTCAACTGGTCGCCAATTTCCGATTCAGGACGGAGCTATTTACCGGTGCAGTGATCCGGCGCCCTCATTAGGCCTGGTTTAAAAATGCACGAGCCGGTCCTCCGAGGGTTTGAGCTTGTTTTATTTCCATCTGTAGATCAAGAGTAATGCGAGATAATCAGAAGACCTCGGCGTCTGAGCTCCATAAATAAACATAACAAGTCGACTGCATATGGTGATGAACAAACGCTGCCTCGCATGATGTTGTTGTTTCTGATCCCAGCGACACAAACACTGAAGCGTCTCCGGTGTTTTCCTACTTTTATTGCTGCTCAGAGTCGCACAACAGCTGCTGACATGAAGGTGAAGTTTGTCCTGAACATTCTTTTAAACACAGACTGATCTAAATCTGACTCACCAGAGCCCGACGTAGAGATGGGAGCAGAGACTCTTCTCTGATTGGACGACACAAAACAAGTCGTATTTTGCTCTGTGATGAACGGTAAATGGTTCTTACTTATAAAGCGCTTTCTATGCTTATTCATCACTCAAAGCGCTTTACACTAAGTTACAAATTCACCCATTCACACAAACAATCACACACTGATGGGAGTAGGCTGCGATGCAGCGCGCCAGCTCAGGGTAAAGTGTCTTGCTCAGGGACACAACGTCACGGTCTTGTACGGAACTGCGATCCAACCTCAACCTCAGCTCAACCTGAGCTATGATGCCGTGAAGAAGAAATTAGAAGAAAATGAATCTTTAAAAAAATCTTCTGTGAACGTTTGGATGTTGATTCATTTCCTCGAACCTTTGAGACGATGCTAGTGAACGTTCGTCTTGAAGGAGGTTTCAAGGTTTTATTGTTTGGTTTCAGGTGGAGGATCATAGATTCTACTCTGAGTCTCTCTTGGATGACTGAGGACAGATGGAGGATCATAGGTTCTACTCTGAGTCTCTCCTGGATGACTGAGGACAGATGGAGGATCATAGGTTCTACTCTGAGTCTCTCCTGGATGACTGAGGACAGATGGAGGATCATAGGTTCTACTCTGAGTCTCTCCTGGATGACTGAGGACAGATGGAGGATCATAGGTTCTACTCTGAGTCTCTCCTGGATGACTGAGGACAGATGGAGGATCATAGGTTCTACTCTGAGTCTCTCTTGGATGACTGAGGACAGATGGAGGATCATAGGTTCTACTCTGAGTCTCTCTTGGATGACTGAGGACAGATGGAGGATCATAGGTTCTACTCTGAGTCTCTCCTGGATGACTGAGGACAGATGGAGGATCATAGGTTCTACTCTGAGTCTCTCCTGGATGACTGAGGACAGATGGAGGATCATAGGTTCTACTCTGAGTCTCTCCTGGATGACTGAGGACAGATGGAGGATCATAGGTTCTACTCTGAGTCTCTCCTGGATGACTGAGGACAGATGGAGGATCATAGGTTCTACTCTCAGTCTCTCCTGGATGACTGAGGACAGATGGATGATCATAGGTTCTACTCTGAGTCTCTCCTGGATGACTGAGGACAGATGGAGGATCATAGGTTCTACTCTCAGTCTCTCCTGGATGACTGAGGACAGATGGAGGATCATAGGTTCTACCTCTCCTGGATGACTGAGAAAGGTTCTACTCTGAGTCTCTCCTGGATGACTGAGGACAGATGGAGGATCATAGGTTCTACTCTGAGTCTCTCCTGGATGACTGAGGACAGATGGAGGATCATAGGTTCTACTCTGAGTCTCTCCTGGATGACTGAGGACAGATGGAGGATCATAGGTTCTACTCTGACCAGTCTCTCCTGGATGACTGAGGACAGATGGAGGATCATAGGTTCTACTCTGAGTCTCTCTTGGATGACTGAGGACAGATGGAGGATCATAGGTTCTACTCTGAGTCTCTCCTGGATGACTGAGGACAGATGGAGGATCATAGGTTCTACTCTGAGTCTCTCCTGGATGACTGAGGACAGATGGAGGATCATAGGTTCTACTCTGAGTCTCTCTTGGATGACTGAGGACAGATGGAGGATCATAGGTTCTACTCTGAGTCTCTCCTGGATGACTGAGGACAGATGGAGGATCATAGGTTCTACTCTGAGTCTCTCCTGGATGACTGAGGACAGATGGAGGATCATAGGTTCTACTCTGAGTCTCTCCTGGATGACTGAGGACAGATGGAGGATCATAGGTTCTACTCTCAGTCTCTCCTGGATGACTGAGGACAGATGGAGGATCATAGGTTCTACTCTCAGTCTCTCCTGGATGACTGAGGACAGATGGAGGATCATAGGTTCTACTCTCAGTCTCTCCTGGATGACTGAGGACAGATGATGGATCATAGGTTCTACTCTGAGTCTCTCCTGGATGACTGAGGACAGATGGAGGATCATAGGTTCTACTCTCAGTCTCTCTTGGATGACTGAGGACAGATGGAGGATCATAGGTTCTACTCTCAGTCTCTCCTGGATGACTGAGGACAGATGAAGGATCATAGGTTCTACTCTGAGTCTCTCCTGGATGACTGAGGACAGATGGAGGATCATAGGTTCTACTCTGAGTCTCTCTTGGATGACTGAGGACAGATGGAGGATCATAGGTTCTACTCTGAGTCTCTCTTGGATGACTGAGGACAGATGGAGGATCATAGGTTCTACTCTGAGTCTCTCCTGGATGACTGAGGACAGATGGAGGATCATAGGTTCTACTCTGAGTCTCTCCTGGATGACTGAGGACAGATGGAGGATCATAGGAAGACAGAAAGTGTTATTATTTGACTCTCCAGTTGTAATTGTCTAATGAATCTCAAAACATTATTTTTTTTATTCAGCTTGAGTCGAAATGACTCGTCTCCCAAAAGACTCATTATGCTCTTTATTTGCAATGATTCTCAGAACAAACAACGACACAAACCTGTCCATAGTGAACAAGGGAGTCTCGTCACTGTCAGACAACCACACACACACCAACACACACACACACCAACACACAATCACAACCACACACACACCAACACACAATCACAACCACACACACAATCACAACCACACACACACCAACACACAATCACAACCACACACACAATCACAACCACACACACACCAACACACAATCACAACCACACACACAATCACAACCACACACACACCAACACACAATCACAACCACACACACAATCACAACCACACACACAATCACAACCACACACACAATCACAACCACACACACAATCACAACCACACACACAATCACACACACACCAACACACAAACCTTCTAAAGCTCCTCAGCTTGATTTGCATTTGTTTTCACTGACGTTCAAACACAACCAGTCGTTACTTAATGAACGATAACAAGATTTTAACTGACCTCGAGTCAAACAAGACGCTGACGAGTGTGACCTGCCCGCAACACACGCACACACACATGCACACACACACACACACACACACACACACACACACACACACACACACACACACACACACACACACACACACACACACACACACACACACACACACACACACACACACACACACACACACACACACACACACACACACACACACACCACTCACACACCCCGGACCACCACCCGCACCAACGCACCACCACACAACAACACACACACACACACACGCACGCACGCACGCACGCACGCACGCACGCACGCACGCACGCACCCACACACACACACACACACACACACACACACACACAAATTTTGCAGGTTTATCGCCACGGCAACCGCTTGTTTGCGTCAGTGACTCACAAAACTCTTCAAGGCGTTCACGTGTTATCGTTTCAAGAAGCTTCGCTTTGCACTTCAAAGAGTGTGAGATTAAAACAACACAACTGTTGAAACATGTGACGACATTTGCTGTTTTGAACTCACAACACCCGAGTGTTGTTGTTAAACAACAGAAGAGTCTGAAGGATTAGAACCTATGTCCATTAACTTCTGTCCACAGACGAGCAACAACAGACGACCAACAGACACTCAACAACAGCCGAGCAACAACAGGTGCTCAACAACAGACGCTCAACAACAGACGCTCAACAACAGACGCTCAACAACAGACGGCCAGCAACAGACGACCGACAACAGACGACCGACAACAGACGACCGACAACAGACGACCGACAACAGACGACCGACAACGGACAACCAACAACGGACGACCAACAACGGACGACCAACAACAGACGACCAACAGACACTCAACAACAGCCGAGCAACAACAGGCGCTCAGCAACAGACGGCCAGCAACAGACGACCAACAACAGACAACCGACAACAGACGACCAACAGCGGACGACCAACAACGGACGACCAACAACGGACGACCAACAACGGACGACCAACAACAGACGACCAACAACGACAACAACGGACGACCAACAACGGACGACCAACAACAGACGACCACAACAACAAGGACGCACCAACAACGGACGACCAACAACGGACGACCAACAACGGACGACCAACAACACCAACAACAGACGACCAACAACAGACGACCAACAACGGACGACCAACAACGGACGACCAACAACAGACGACCAACAACGGACGACCAACAACGGACGACCAACAACGGACGACCAACAACGGACAACGCGACCAACAACAGACGACCAACAACGACCCCAACAACGGACGACCAACAACGGACGACCAACAACAGACAACCGACAACAGACGACCAACAACGGACGACCAACAACGGACGACCAACAACAGACGACCAACAACGGACGACCAACAACGGACGACCAACAACGGACGACCAACAACGGACGACCAACAACAGACGACCAACAACGGACGACCAACAACGGACGACCAACAACGGACGACCAACAACGGACGACCAACAACAGACAACCGACAACAGACGACCAACAACGGACGACCAACAACGGACGACCAACAACAGACGACCAACAACGGACTACCAACAACGGACGACCAACAACAGACGACGAACAACGGACGACCAACAACGGACGACCAACAACGGAAGACCAACAACGGACGACCAACAACGGACGACCAACAACGGACGACCAACAACGGACGACCAACAACGGACGACCAACAACAGACGACCAACAACGGACGACCAACAACGGACGACCAACTACGGACGACCAACAACGGACGACCAACAACGGACGACCAACAACGGACGACCAACAACAGACGACCAACAACGGACGACCAACAACGGACGACCAACAACAGACGACCAACAACGGACGACCAACAACGGACGAGCAACAACAGACGAGCAACAACGGACGACCAACAACGGACGAGCAACAACAGACGAGCAACAACAGACGAGCAACAACGGACGAGCAACAACAGACGAGCAACAACGGACGACCAACAACGGACGACCAACAACAGACGAGCAACAACAGACGACCAACAACGGACGACCAACAACGGACGACCAACAACAGACGACCAACAACGGACGACCAACAACAGACGACCAACAACGGACGACCAACAACGGACGACCAACAACAGACGACCACCAACAACGGGACGACCAACAACAGACAACCGACAACAGACGACCAACAACGGACGACCAACAACGGACGACCAACAACAGACGACCAACAACAGACAACCGACAACAGACGACCAACAACGGACGACCAACAACGGACGACCAACAACAGACGACCAACAACGGACGACCAACAACAGACGACCAACAACAGACGACCAACAACGGACTACCAACAACGGACGACCAACAACAGACGACCAACAACGGACTACCAACAACGGACGACCAACAACAGACGACCAACAACAGACGACCAACAACGGACGACCAACAACGGACGACCAACAACAGACGACCAACAACGGACGACCAACAACGGACGAGCAACAACGGACGAGCAACAACGGACGACCAACAACGGACGAGCAACAACAGACGAGCAACAACGGACGACCAACAACGGACGAGCAACAACAGACGAGCAGCAACAGACGAGCAACAACGGACGAGCAACAACGGACTACCAACAACGGACGACCAACAACGGACGACCAACAACAGACGACCAACAACGGACTACCAACAACGGACGACCAACAACAGACGACCAACAACGGACGACCAACAACGGACGAGCAACAACAGACGAGCAACAACAGACGAGCAACAACGGACGAGCAACAACAGACGAGCAACAACGGACGACCAACAACGGACGAGCAACAACAGACGAGCAACAACAGACGACCAACAACGGACGAGCAACAACAGACGAGCAACAACGGACGAGCAACAACAGACGAGCAACAACGGACGACCAACAACGGACGAGCAACAACAGACGAGCAACAACAGACGAGCAACAACGGACGAGCAACAACAGACGACCAACAACGGACGACCAACAACGGACGAGCAACAACAGACGAGCAACAACAGACGACCAACAACGGACGAGCAACAACAGACGAGCAACAACAGACGAGCAACAACAGACGCTCAACAACAGACGCTCAACAACAGACGCTCTGATCGTCTGAACAGGTTCTAGTGAATGTTGTTCATTCAGTGACTCCAGGAAACTCCAGGAAATCTCATTATTTTCATTGTGGTTCAGAAGAAGCACACGACAGTAAACACACGACAGTAAACACACGACAGTAAACACACGACAATAAACACACGACAGTAAACACACGACAATAAACACACGACAGCAAACACACGACAGTAAACACACGACAGTAAACACACGACAATAAACACACGACAATAAACACACGACAGTAAACAGACGACAATAAACACACGACAGTAAACACACGACAATAAACACACGACAATAAACACACGACAGTAAACACACGACAATAAACACACGACAGTAAACACACGACAGTAAACACACGACAATAAACACACGACAATAAACACACGACAATAAACACACGACAGTAAACACACGACAATAAACACACGACAGTAAACACACTACAATAAACACACGACAATAAACACACGACAGTAAACACACGACAGTAAACACACGACAGTAAACACACGACAGTAAACACACTACAATAAACACACGACAATAAACACACGACAGTAAACACACTACAATAAACACACGACAATAAACACACGACAGTAAACACACGACAGTAAACACACGACAGTAAACACACGACAATAAACACACGACAGTAAACACACGACAGTAAACACACGACAGTAAACACACGACAATAAACACACGACAATAAACACACGACAATAAACACACGACAATAAACACACGACAATAAACACACGACAGTAAACACACGACAATAAACACACGACAGTAAACACACTACAATAAACACACGACAATAAACACACGACAGTAAACACACGACAGTAAACACACGACAGTAAACACACTACAGTAAACACACGACAGTAAACACACGACAGTAAACACACGACAGTAAACACGCGACAGTAAAGACACGACAGTAAACACACGACAGTAAACACACGACAGTAAACAAACGACAGTAAACACACGACAGTAAACACACGACAATAAACACACGACAGTAAACACACGACAATCAACACACGACAATAAACACACGACAATAAACACACGACAGTAAACACACGACAATAAACACACGACAGCAAACACACGACAGCAACACACGACAATAAACACACGACAGTAAACACACGACAATAAACACACGACAGCAAACACACGACAGCAAACACACGACAGTAAACACACGACAGTAAACACACGACAATAAACACACGACAGCAAACACACGACAGTAAACACACGACAGTAAACACACGACAGTAAACACACGACAATAAACACACGACAATAAACACACGACAGCAAACACACGACAGTAAACACACGACAGCAAACACACGACAGAAAACACACGACAGTAAACACACGACAATAAACACACGACAATAAACACACGACAGCAACACACGACAATAAACACACGACAGCAAACACACGACAGTAAACACACGACAGTAAACACACGACAATAAACACACGACAGCAAACACACGACAGTAAACACACGACAGTAAACAGAAGACAGTAAACAGAAGACAATAAACACACGACAGTAAACACACGACAATAAACACACGACAATAAACACACGACAGCAAACACACGACAGTAAACACACGACAGTAAACACACGACAGTAAACACACAACAGTAAACACACGACAATAAACACACGACAGTAAACACACGACAATAAACACACGACAATAAACACACGACAGCAAACACACGACAGTAACACACGACAGTAAACACACGACAATAAACACACGACAGTAAACACACGACAGCAAACACACAACAGTAAACACACGACAGTAAACACACGACAGTAAACACACGACAGTAAACACACGACAGTAAACACACGACAATAAACACACGACAGCAAACACACGACAGTAAACACACGACAGTAAACACACGACAATAAACACACGACAGTAAACACACGACAGTAAACACACGACAGTAAACACACGACAGTAAACACACGACAGCAAACACACAACAGTAAACACACGACAGTAAACACACGACAGTAAACACACGACACTAAACACACGACACTAAACACACGACAGTAAACACACGACAATAAACACACGACAGTAAACACACGACAGTAAACACACGACAGTAAACACACGACAGTAAACACACGACAGTAAACACACGACAGTAAACACACGACAGTAAACACACGACAGCAAACACACAATAGTAAACACACGACAGTAAACACACGACAGTAAACACACGACAGTAAACACACAACAGTAAACACACGACAGTAAACACACGATCATTGACTCACTTTTTCATGATTTCTTCACATCAACGTGTAGCTCGTCGTAGTTTTACTCTTTCGTTTCTTCAACGTCTTTGAAAAACAAGAGGTTTTTCTTGTTTGTACTCGTAGAAGAAACAAGTTTCTTCAGAAATGACTGACCGTCTAAACACAACTGACCATCTGAACACAACTGACCATCTGAACACAACTGACCAGCTGAACACAACTGACCGTCTAAACACAACTGACCATCTGAACACAACTGACCATCTGAACACAACTGACCATCTGAACACAACTGACCATCTGAACACAACTGACCGTCTAAACACAACTGACCATCTGAACACAACTGACCGTCTAAACACAACTGACCTTCTAAACAAAACTGACCATCTGAACACAACTGACCGTCTAAACACAACTGACCTTCTAAACAAAACTGACCATCTGAACACAACTGACCGTCTAAACACAACTGACCTTCTAAACAAAACTGACCATCTGAACACAACTGACCGTCTAAACACAACTGACCATCTGAACACAACTGACCATCTGAACACAACTGACCGTCTAAACACAACTGACCTTCTAAACAAAACTGACCATCTGAACACAACTGACCGTCTAAACACAACTGACCATCTGAACACAACTGACCGTCTAAACACAACTGACCGTTTGAACACAACTGACCGTCTAAACACAACTGACCGTCTGAACACAACTGACCATCTAAACACAACTGACCATCTAAACACACGACTGACCGTCTAAACACACGACTGACCGTCTAAACACAACTGACCGTCTAAACACAACTGACCATCTAAACACACGACTGACCGTCTAAACACAACTGACCGTCTAAACACAACTGACCCTCTAAACACAACTGACCATCTAAACACACGACTGACCGTCTAAAAACACGACTGACCGTCTAAACACAACTGACCATCTAAACACACAACTGACCGTCTAAACACGACTGACCGTCTAAACACAACTGACCATCTAAACACATGACTGACCGTCTAAACGCAACTGACCGTCTAAACACAACTGACCGTCTGAACACAACTGACCATCTAAACACAACTGACCATCTAAACACACGACTGACCGTCTAAACACACGACTGACCGTCTAAACACAACTGACCGTCTAAACACAACTGACCATCTAAACACACGACTGACCGTCTAAACACAACTGACCGTCTAAACACAACTGACCCTCTAAACACAACTGACCATCTAAACACACGACTGACCGTCTAAATACACGACTGACCGTCTAAACACGACTGACCGTCTAAACACAACTGACCGTCTAAACACATGACTGACCGTCTAAACGCAACTGACCGTCTAAACGCAACTGACCGTCTGAACGCAACTGACCATCTGAACACAACTAACCATCTAAACACATGACTGACCGTCTAAACGCAACTGACCGTCTAAACGCAACTGACCGTCTAAACACAACTAACCATCTAAACACATGACTGACCGTCTAAACGCAACTGACCGTCTAAACGCAACTGACCGTCTGAACGCAACTGACCATCTGAACACAACTGACCACCTAAACACAACTGACCGTCTGAACACAACTGACCATCTTAACACAACTGACCGTCTAAACACAACTGACTGTCTAAACACAACCGACCGTCTAAACACAACTGGCCCTCTAAACACAACCGACCGTCTAAACACAACTGGCCCTCTAAACACAACCGACCGTCTAAACACATCTGGCCCTCTAAACACAACTGACCGTCTAAACACAACTGACCGTCTAAACACAACTGGCCCTCTAAACACAACCGACCGTCTAAACACAACTGGCCCTCTAAACACAACCGACCGTCTAAACACAACCGACCGTCTAAACACAACTGGCCCTCTAAACACAACTGACCGTCTAAACACAACTGACCGTTTGAACACATGACTGACCGTCTAAACACAACTGACCATCTGAACACAACTGACCGTCTAAACACAACTGACTGTCTAAACACAACTGACCGTCTGAACACAACTGACCGTTTGAACACAACTGACCGTCTAAACACAACTGACCATCTTAACAGAACTGACCGTCTATCTAAACACAACTGACTGTCTAAACACAACTGACCGTTTGAGCACACGACTGACCGTCTAAACATAACTGACCCTCTAAACACAACTGACTGTCTAAACACAACTGACCGTCTAAACACAACTGACCATCTAAACACAACTGACCGTCTAAACACAACTGACCATCTAAACACAACTGACCATCTAAACACAACTAACCATCTAAACATAACTGACCCTCTAAACACAACTGACTATCTAAACACAACTGACCGTCTAAACACGACTGACCGTCTAAACACAACTGACCATCTAAACACAACTGACCATCTAAACACAACTGACCAGCTGAACACAACTGACCATCTAAACACAACTGACCAGCTGAACACAACTGACCATCTAAACACAATTGACCAGCTAAACACAACTGACCAAATGACTAAACACAACTGACCAGCTAAACACAACTGACCATCTAAACACAACTGACCAGCTGAACACAACTGACCATCTAAACACAACTGACCCTCTAAACACAACTGACCAGCTGAACACGACCGACCGTCTAAAAAACACAAACAACATCCTTGACCTGATATGCAAAATGTAATTAAATCTGTTTGGTATGTAGATAAGTTCTGTAAACAAGTGTGTGTGTGCGTGTGTGTGAGTGTGCTTGATTGTGTGTGCGTGTGTGTGAGTGTGTGTGTGTGTGTGTGTGTGTGTGTGTGTGTGTGTGTGTGTGTGTGTGTGTGTGTGTGTGTGTGTGTGTGTGTGTGTGTGCATTTTAATGTAGAGTTGAGTCTGTGTGAGGCGTCAAACATCAAAGATGAGATTGTGTGTAAAAAGCTACATCCGTGATCTTTACATGAACAACATATGTTCAAAGAGCAAACATGAGGAGTCAATAAAGGTCATTTAAGGTCATTAAAGGTCATCAAAAGTGACCTCAGTCAAACATCATCAGTTCCTCCACATGTCAGTGGTTTCATGAACTTCTTGAATCAAACAAAACTAACTCATGGAAGATTCAACACAACAGTGGAGCACATACAGTTTTCAACCAATCACGCGTCTGAAGACGGTTGATTGACAGTCAACAGTTGATTGACAGTCAACTGTTGATTGATAGTCAACAGTTGATTGACTCACCTGTGCAACGATCATGTGACTCATCATCTCGATCAGACTCACCTGTGCAACGATCATGTGACTCATCATCTCGATCAGACTCACCTGTGCAACGATCATGTGACTCATCATCTCGATCAGACTCACCTGTGCAACGATCATGTGACTCATCATCTCGATCAGACTCACCTGTGCAACGATCATGTGACTCATCATCTCGATCCGACTCACCTGTGCAACGATCATGTGACTCATCATCTCGATCAGACTCACCTGTGCAACGATCATGTGACTCATCATCTCGATCAGACTCACCTGTGCAACGATCATGTGACTCATCATCTCGATCAGACTCACCTGTGCAACGATCATGTGACTCATCATCTCGATCCGACTCACCTGTGCAACGATCATGTGACTCATCATCTCGATCAGACTCACCTGTGCAACGATCATGTGACTCATCATCTCGATCAGACTCACCTGTGCAACGATCATGTGACTCATCATCTCGATCCGACTCACCTGTGCAACGATCATGTGACTCATCATCTCGATCCGACTCACCTGTGCAACGATCATGTGACTCATCATCTCGATCAGACTCACCTGTGCAACGATCATGTGACTCATCATCTCGATCAGACTCACCTGTGCAACGATCATGTGACTCATCATCTCGATCAGACTCACCTGTGCAACGATCATGTGACTCATCATCTCGATCAGACTCACCTGTGCAACGATCATGTGACTCATCATCTCGATCAGACTCACCTGTGCAACGATCATGTGACTCATCATCTCGATCAGACTCACCTGTGCAACGATCATGTGACTCATCATCTCGATCAGACTCACCTGTGCAACGATCATGTGACTCATCATCTCGATCAGACTCACCTGTGCAACGATCATGTGACTCATCATCTCGATCAGACTCACCTGTGCAACGATCATGTGACTCATCATCTCGATCAGACTCACCTGTGCAACGATCATGTGACTCATCATCTCGATCAGACTCACCTGTGCAACGATCATGTGACTCATCATCTCGATCAGACTCACCTGTGCAACGATCATGTGACTCATCATCTCGATCCGACTCACCTGTGCAACGATCATGTGACTCATCATCTCGATCCGACTCACCTGTGCAACGATCATGTGACTCATCATCTCGATCAGACTCACCTGTGCAACGATCATGTGACTCATCATCTCGATCAGACTCACCTGTGCAACGATCATGTGACTCATCATCTCGATCAGACTCACCTGTGCAACGATCATGTGACTCATCATCTCGATCCGACTCACCTGTGCAACGATCATGTGACTCATCATCTCGATCAGACTCACCTGTGCAACGATCATGTGACTCATCATCTCGATCAGACTCACCTGTGCAACGATCATGTGACTCATCATCTCGATCAGACTCACCTGTGCAACGATCATGTGACTCATCATCTCGATCAGACTCACCTGTGCAACGATCATGTGACTCATCATCTCGATCCGACTCACCTGTGCAACGATCATGTGACTCATCATCTCGATCAGACTCACCTGTGCAACGATCATGTGACTCATCATCTCGATCAGACTCACCTGTGCAACGATCATGTGACTCATCATCTCGATCAGACTCACCTGTGCAACGATCATGTGACTCATCATCTCGATCAGACTCACCTGTGCAACGATCATGTGACTCATCATCTCGATGAGGAGCATCAAGACCTTCACAGGTTTAAGTGAAGAATGTTTGAGGGAAATCGTTGTTTGTAGAAAAAGTTTCAGATCTTTTTCATCTGATAGAAAACAAAAGATATATTTGTGTTTAACTGAGTCTTAAGTTAAGATGAGACTCGATTGAATCCAAACTAAAGACGTTAAGATAAGAACGAACTGATGCTTGAAGTCATTAAACAAGATTCATCCTCGAGTCTCGTCCGATGTCGACTCGACAAAATGTCTTTTGTAAAGAAGGATTGTTTCGTTGAAGGTGTGATGTTTTCATCCATCTTCTTTCTTTCTTTCTTTCTTTCTTTCTTTCTTTCTTTCTTTCTTTCTTTCTTTCTTTCTTTCTTTCTTTCTTTCTTTCTTTCTTTCTTTCTTTCTTTCTTTCTTTCTTTCTTTCTTTCTTTCTTTCTTTCTTTCTTTCTTTCTTTCTTTCTTTCTTTCTTTCTTTCTTTCTTTCTTTCTTTCTTTCTTTCTTCTCTTCTTCTGTTTCCAGGACAAAAGCACAAAGTGAACCATTTGTTCTCAAGATCTTAATTATCAAGAGTCTTCGCCTCCATTAGTGGCTTCGATGGATGGAAATGAACCAGTTTTCTGGAGCACGAGTCACGGAAGTGAAGAAGTGTTTTGAAGACCAGAGCTGTGTCTCACATACTTGTGTACTCAAAGTTAGTACTTTTAGTGTGTAAGTGCGTCTCAATTCTTAGTATGTGAATGTAGTATGTAGTGCTCCATACTCACTAGATTGTCACTAAAACGTCATCAAAACTGAGGATGAATCGATGGATACTATCTACACTAAACGACTCCATCTTAGTGACGTTGAAAACGGAAGTTACATCATATATATATTCATATATAAATACAAATACTTACTGGTGTATTTTCAGCAGCAGTACGAGGATAAACACGTCTCTGCTGCTGATACCAGCTTAAATATCTCGAGAATATTTCGTTTCACATATTTTTTCTTTATTTCTTCTTCCAAACTTGCAAAACGTGCTGCCAGCAGGTGTCGCTAGTGTTCCTACAGCTGGTTGAAACCATCGTTAAATAGAAGTAGAAGAAGAAGCTGTCGCATCATTTCCTGTTAGTGTGTAGCAGTAGAGTTTGATTTGAGACAAACTATCTGTGGAGGATTAGTTACTAGTTAGTACGTACACTATCCTGATGATACTAACTTCTAGTATACTAAGAGAAGTATGTTTGAGACATACTATCTGTGGAGGATTAGTTACTAGTTAGTACGTACACTATCCTGATGATACTAACTTCTAGTATACTAAGAGAAGTATGTTTGAGACATACTATCTGTGGAGGATTAGTTACTAGTTAGTACGTACACTATCCTGATGATACTAACTTCTAGTATACTAAGAGAAGTATGTTTGAGACATACTATCTGTGGAGGATTAGTTACTAGTTAGTACGTACACTATCCTGATGATACTAACTTCTAGTATACTAAGAGAAGTATGTTTGAGACATACTATCTGTGGAGGATTAGTTACTAGTTAGTACGTACACTATCCTGATGATACTAACTTCTAGTATACTAAGAGAAGTATGTGTTGAGACATACTATCTGTGGAGGATTAGTTACTAGTTAGTACGTACACTATCCTGATGATACTAACTTCTAGTATACTAAGAGAAGTATGTTTGAGACATACTATCTGTGGAGGATTAGTTACTAGTTAGTACGTACACTATCCTGATGATACTAACTTCTAGTATACTAAGAGAAGTATGTTTGAGACATACTATCTGTGGAGGATAAGTTACTAGTTAGTACGTACACTATCCTGATGATACTAACTTCTAGTATACTAAGAGAAGTATGTTTGAGACATACTATCTGTGGAGGATTAGT
The DNA here is from genome assembly GCA_016630915.1 of Callionymus lyra. NCBI lineage: Eukaryota > Metazoa > Chordata > Actinopteri > Syngnathiformes > Callionymidae > Callionymus > Callionymus lyra. The sequence continues at coordinate 17,570 of JACEEU010000882.1, read as the reverse complement.
TACTAGTTAGTACGTACACTATCCTGATGATACTAACTTCTAGTATACTAAGAGAAGTATGTTTGAGACATACTATCTGTGGAGGATTAGTTACTAGTTAGTACGTACACTATCCTGATGATACTAACTTCTAGTATACTAAGAGAAGTATGTGATTTGAGACATACTATCTGTGGAGGATTAGTTACTAGTTAGTACGTACACTATCCTGATGATACTAACTTCTAGTATACTAAGAGAAGTATGTTTGAGACATACTATCTGTGGAGGATTAGTTACTAGTTAGTACGTACACTATCCTGATGATACTAACTTCTAGTATACTAAGAGAAGTATGTTTGAGACATACTATCTGTGGAGGATAAGTTACTAGTTAGTACGTACACTATCCTGATGATACTAACTTCTAGTATACTAAGAGAAGTATGTGATTTGAGACATACTATCTGTGGAGGATTAGTTACTAGTTAGTACGTACACTATCCTGATGATACTAACTTCTAGTATACTAAGAGAAGTATGTTTGAGACATACTATCTGTGGAGGATAAGTTACTAGTTAGTACGTACACTATCCTGATGCATACTAACTTCTAGTATACTAAGAGAAGTGTGTGATTTGAGACATACTATCTGTGGAGGATTAGTTACTAGTTAGTACGTACACTATCCTGATGCATACTAACTTCTAGTAGACAAGGAAGTTAGATAGGAATTCAGCCAGGAAGTTAGATAGGAAATTAGATAGGAAGTCAGACAGGAAGTTAGATAGGAAGTCAGACAGGAAGTCAGACAGGAAGTTAGATAGGAAGTCAGACAGGAAGTTAGACAGCAAGTGAGACAGGAAGTTAGATAGGAAATTATATAGGAAGTCAGACAGGAAGTTAGATAGGAAGTCAGACAGGAAGTGAGACAGGAAGTTAGATAGGAAGTCAGACAGGAAGTTAGATAGGAAGTTATATAGGAAGTCAGACAGGAAGTCAGACAGGAAGTCAGACAGGAAGTAAGATGGGAAGTCAGACAGGAAGTCAGACAGGAAGTTAGATAGGAAGTTAGACAGGAAGTCAGACGGGAAGTCAGACAGAAAGTCAGACGGGAAATTAGATAGGAAGTCAGACGGGAAGTCAGACAGGAAGTTAGACAGGAATTCAGACAGGAAGTTAGATAGGAATTCAGCCAGGAAGTCAGCCAGGAAGTTAGATAGGAAGTCAGACAGGAAGTCAGACAGGAAGTCAGACAGGAAGTCAGATAGAAAATTAGATAGGAAGTCAGACTGGAAGTCAGACAGGAAGTTAGATAGGAAGTCAGACAGGAAGTCAGACAGGAAGTAAGATGGTAAGTCAGACAGGAAGTCAGACAGGAAGTCAGATAGGAAGTTAGATAGGAAGTCAGATAGGAAGTTAGATAGGAAGTCAGACGGGAAGTTAGATAGGAAGTCAGACGGGAAGTCAGACAGGAAGTTAGACAGGAAGTCAGACAGGAAGTTAGATAGGAATTCAGCCAGGAAGTCAGACGGGAAGTCAGACAGGAAGTTAGACAGGAAGTCAGACAGGAAGTTAGATAGGAATTCAGCCAGGAAGTCAGCCAGGAAGTTAGATAGGAAGTCAGACAGGAAGTCAGACAGGAAGTCAGACAGGAAATCAGATAGGAAATTAGATAGGAAGTCAGACTGGAAGTCAGACAGGAAGTTAGATAGGAAGTCAGACAGGAAGTCAGACAGGAAGTAAGATGGTAAGTCAGACAGGCAGTCAGACAGGAAGTCAGATAGGAAGTTAGATAGGAAGTCAGACGGGAAGTCAGACAGAAAGTCAGACGGGAAGTTAGATAGGAAGTCAGACGGGAAGTCAGACAGGAAGTTAGACAGGAAGTCAGACAGGAAGTTAGATAGGAATTCAGCCAGGAAGTCAGACGGGAAGTCAGACAGGAAGTTAGACAGGAAGTCAGACAGGAAGTTAGATAGGAATTCAGCCAGGAAGTCAGCCAGGAAGTTAGATAGGAAGTCAGACGGGAAGTGAGACAGGAAGTCAGACAGGAAGTGAGACAGGATGTGAGACAGGATGTCAGATAGGAAGTCAGACAGGAAGTGAGACAGGAAGTCAGACAGGAAGTTAGATAGGAAGTCAGACAGGAAGTCAGACAGGAAGTTAGATAGGAAGTCAGACAGGAAGTTAGATATGAATTCAGCCAGGAAGTCAGATGGGAAGTCAGACAGGAAGTTAGACAGGAAGTCAGACAGGAAGTTAGATAGGAATTCAGCCAGGAAGTCAGCCAGGAAGTTAGATAGGAAGTCAGACGGGAAGTGAGACAGGAAGTCAGACAGGAAGTGAGACAGGATGTGAGACAGGATGTCAGATAGGAAGTCAGACAGGAAGTGAGACAGGAAGTCAGACAGGGAGTTAGATAGGAAGTCAGACAGGAAGTCAGACAGGAAGTCAGACAGGAAGTCAGACAGGAATTCAGACTGGAAGTTAGATAGGAAATTAGATAGGAAGTCAGACGGGAAGTCAAACAGGAAGTAAGATGGGAAGTTAGACAGGAAGTTAGACAGGAAGTGAGACAGGAAATGAGATAGGAAGTCAGACAGGAAGTGAGACAGGAAGTGAGACAGGAAGTGAGACAGGAAGTTAGATAGGAAGTCAGACAGGAAGTCAGACAGGAAGTCAGACAGGAAGTCAGGTAAAAATAGCATCATGACTTCCACAAACTTCTAGACTGATCTATTATTAATGATGGTGTGGAAGCAGCTCCGTCAATAATAAAGTCGTCTTAAATAAAGGAGCGCGAGGTCGTCCTCAGTGACCTCTGCCGCGGGCGAACCCTCGGGCTCTGGAGGAAGTTCTGCCTCGACGTCGACTGTCCTGGACGAGGAAACTGTGGCAGAAATAATGAGCGAAGGAACAAAAGAAAACAAGAGCCTCTGAAATATTCAGTATTCAGGCTTCGTCAGCTGCAGGAGTCGGAGGAGATCATTGATCAGGTTTACTCCTTTACTCCTTCACTCCTTTACCTTCTTTACTCCTTTGCCTCCTTCACTCCTTTACTCCTTCACTCCGTTACCTTCTTTACTCCTTTGCCTCCTTCACTCCTTTACTCCTTCACTCCTTTACCTTCTTTACTCCTTTGCCTCCTTCACTCCTTTACTCCTTCACTCCTTTACCTTCTTTACTCCTTTGCCTCCTTCACTCCTTTACTCCTTCACTCCGTTACCTTCTTTACTCCTTTGCCTCCTTCACTCCTTTACTCCTTCACTCCGTTACCTTCTTTACTCCTTTGCCTCCTTCACTCCTTTACTCCTTCACTCCGTTACCTTCTTTACTCCTTTGCCTCCTTCACTCCTTTACTCCTTCACTCCTTCACTCCTTCACTCCTTTACTCCTTCACTCCTTTACTCCTTTACTCCTTTACCTCCTTTACTCCTTCACTCCTTTACCTCATTTACTCCTTCACTCCTTTACTCCTTTACTCCTTCACTCCTTCACTCCTTTACCTCCTTTACTCCTTCACTCCTTTACCTCATTTACTCCTTTACTCCTTTACTCCTTTACTCATTCACTCCTTCACTACTTTACTCCTTTACTCCTTCACTCCTTTACCTCCTTTACTTCTTCACTCCTTTACTTCTTTAGCTCCTTTACTCCTTTACCTCCTTTACTCCTTCACTCCTTCACTCCTTTACCTCCTATACTCCTTTACTCCTTCACTCCTTTACTCCTTTACTCCTTTACTCCTTTACTCCTTCACTCCTTTACTCCTTTACTCCCTTACTTCTTTACTCCTTTACTTTCCTTTACTCCCTTTTTTACTCCTTTACTCCCTTTACTCCTTTACTCCTTTACTCCTTCACTCCTTGACTCCTTTACTCCTTCACTCCTTCACTCCTTCACTCCTTTACTCCTTTACTTCTTTACTCCTTCACTCCTTTACTCCTTTACTCCTTTACCTCATTTACTCCTTTACTCCTTTACTCATTCACTCCTTCACTACTTTACTCCTTTACTCCTTCACTCCTTTACCTCCTTTACTTCTTCACTCCTTTACTTCTTTAGCTCCTTTACTCCTTTACCTCCTTTACTCCTTTACTCCTTTACTCCTTCACTCCTTTACTCCTTTACTCCTTTACTCCTTTACTCCTTTACTCCTTCACTCCTTTACTCCTTTACTCCCTTACTTCTTTACTCCTTTACTCCTTCACTCCTTCACTCCTTTACTCCTTTACTTCTTCACTCCTTCACTCCTTTACTCCTTTACTCCTTTACTCCTTCACTCCTTTACTCCTTCACTCCTTTACCTTTACTTTACTCCTTCACTCCTTTACTCCTTTACTCCTTTCCTTCTCCTTTACTCCTTTACTCCTTCACTCCTTTACTCCTTTACTCCTTTACTCCTTTACTCCCTTCACTCCTTTACTCCTTTTACTCCTTCACTCCTTTACCTTCTTTACTCCTTCCTCCTTCACTTACCTTATTCACTCCTTTACTCCTTCACTCCTTCACTCCTTCACTCCTTTACTCCTTTACTCCTTCCTCCTTTACTCCTTTACTCCTTTACTCCTTTACTCCTTCACTCCTTTACTCCTTTACTCCTTTACTCCTTCACTCCTTCACTCCTTTACTCCTTTACTCCTTCACTCCTTTACTCCTTTACTCCTTTACTCCTTTACTCCTTTACTCCTTTACTCCTTCACTTCTTTATTTACCTTTACTCTTTACTCCTTTACTCCTTCTTCCTTTACTCCTTTACTCCTTTACTCCTTTACTCCTTCACTCCTTTACTCCTTCACTCCTTTACTCCTTTACTCCTTTACTTCTTTACTCCTTCACTCCTTTACTCCTTTACTCCTTTACTCCTTTACTCCTTCACTCCTTTACTCCTTTACTCCTTTACTCCTTTACTCCTTCACTCCTTTACTCCTTTACTCCTTTACTTCTTTACTCCTTTACTCCTTCACTCCTTTACTCCTTTACTCCTTTACTCCTTTACTCCTTCACTCCTTTACTCCTTCACTCCTTCACTCCTTCACTCCTTCACTCCTTTACTCCTTTACTCCTTTACTCCTTTACTCCTTTACTCCTTTACTCCTTACTCCTTTACTCCTTCACTCCTTTACTCCTTCACTCCTTTACTCCTTTACTCCTTTACTTCTTTACTCCTTCACTCCTTCACTCCTTCACTCCTTTACTCCTTTACTCCTTTACTCCTTTACTCCTTTACTCCTTTACTCCTTCACTCCTTTACTCCTTCACTCCTTCACTCCTTCACTCCTTCACTCCTTCACTCCTTTACTCCTTTACTCCTTTACTCCTTTACTTCTTTACTCCTTTACTCCTTTACTCCTTTACTCCTTTACTTCTTTACTCCTTTACTCCTTACCTTCCCTTTACTCCTTCACTTCTTCTTTCTTCTTCACTCCTTTACTCCTTTACTCCTTACTCCTTTACTCCTTCACTCCTTTACTCCTTCACTCCTTCACTCCTTTACTCCTTTACTCCTTCACTCCTTTACTCCTTTACTCCTTTACTCCTTTACTCCTTCACTCCTTTACTCCTTTACTCCTTTACTCCTTTACTCCTTCACTTTACTCCTTCACTCCTTCTTTACTCCTTTACTCCTTTACTTCTTCTCCTTCACTCCTTCACTCCTTCACCTTCACTCCTTTTACTCCTTTACTTTTCTCCTTCACTCCTTTACTCCTTTACTCCTTTACTTCTTCACTCTTCCTTTACTCCTTTACTCCTTCACTCCTTTACTTCTTTACTCCTTCACTCCTTCACTCCCTTTTACTCCTTTACTCCTTTACTCCTTTACTTTTTACTCCTTTACTCCTTTTCTTTACTTCACTCCTTTACTCCTTCACCTTCACCTTTACTCCCTTTATCCTTTACTTTCTCCTTCTTTACTCCTTTACTTTTACTCCTTTACTCCTTTACTCCTTCACTCCTTCACTCCTTCACTCCTTCACTCCTTCACTCCTTCACTCCTTTACTCCTTCACTCCTTCACTCCTTCACTCCTTTACTCCTTTACTCCTTTACTTCTTTACTCCTTTACTCCTTTACTCCTTTACTCCTTTACTTCTTTACTCCTTCACTCTTTCCTCCTTTACCCTTTTCCTTTTACTTCCTTTACTCCTTCACTCCTTCACTCCTTTCACTTTCACTCCTTTACTCCCTTTACTTCTTTACTCCTTCACTCCTTTCCTCACTCTTTACTTTACTCCTTTACTCCTTTACTCCTTCACTCCTTTACTCCTTTTACTCCTTCACTCCTTTACTCCTTTACTTCTTTACTCCTTTACTTTTCCCTTCACTCCTTCACTCCTTCACTCCTTTACTCCTTTACTTTTACCTTCTTTACTCCTTCACTTCCTTTACTCCTTTACTCCTTTACTTCTTTACTCCTTCACTCCTTTACTCCTTTACTCCTTTACTTCTTTACTCCTTCACTCCTTTACTCCTTTACTCCTTTACTCCTTTACTCCTTTACTCCTTTACTTCTTTACTCCTTTACTCCTTTACTCCTCTACTCCTTTACTCCTTCACTCCTTCACTCCTTCACTCCTTTACTCCTTTACTTCTTTACTCCTTTACTCCTTCACTCCTTTACTCCTTTACTCCTTTACTCCTTTACTCTCTTTCCCTCCTTCACTTTCACCCCTGACTTCACTCCTGTACTCCTTTGACTCTCACCCCTGGACTCTCACCCCTGGACTCTCACCCCCTGGACTCTCACCCCCTGGACTCTCACCCCTGGACTCTCACCCCCTGGACTCTCACCCCTGGACTCTCACCCCTGGACTCTCACCCCTGGACTCTCACCCCTGGACTCCACCCCGACTCTCACCCCTGGACTCTCACCCCCTGGACTCTCACCCCCTGGACTCTCACCCCTGGACTCACCCCTGACTCTCCCCTGGACTCTCACCCTGGACTCTCACCCCTGGACTCTCACCCCCTGGACTCTCACCCCTGGACTCTCACCCCCTGGACTCACCCTGGACTTCACCCCTGGACTCTCACCCCTGGACTCTCACCCCCTGGACTCTCACCCCTGGACTCTCACCCCTGGACTCTCACCCCCTGGACTCTCACCCCCTGGACTCTCACCCCCTGGACTCTCACCCCCTGGACTCTCACCCCTGGACTCTCACCCCTGGACTCTCACCCCTGGACTCTCACCCCTGGACTCTCACCCTGGACTCTCACCCCCTGGACTCTCACCCCTGGACTCTCACCCCTGGACTCTCACCCTGGACTTCACCCCTGGACTCTCACCCTGGACTCTCACCCCTGACTTCACCCCTGGACTCTCACCCCTGGACTCTCACCCCTGGACTCACCCTGGACTCTCACTTGGACTCTCACCCTGACTCTCACCCTGGACTTCACCCTGGACTTCACCCCCTGGACTCTCACCCCCTGGACTCTCACCCTGGACTCTCACCCCTGGACTCTCACCCCTGGCTCTCTCACCTCCTCTGTCTCTACCCCTGGACTCTCCCTGGACTCACCCCTGACTACCCCTGGACTCTCACCCCTGGACTCCCTCCACCCCTCCTCAACTCTCACCCTGACTTCCCCTGACTCACCCCTGGACTCACACCTGGACTCTCACCCTGGACTCTCACCCTGGACTCTCACCCCCACTTCACTCACTCACCCCTGGACTCTCACCCCTGGACTCTCACCCTGGACTCTCACCCCTGGACTCTCACCCTGGACTTCACCCCCTGGACTCTCACCCCTGGACTCTCACCCGCCCTGGACTCTCACCCCTGGACTCTCACCCCTGGACTCTCACCCCAGACTTCTCCCTCCCTTGGACACTCACCCTCAACTTCACCCTGGACTCTCACCCCTGGACACTCACCCCTGGACTCTCACCCCTGGACTCTCACCCCGACTTCACCCTGGACTTCACCCTGGACTCTCACCCCCTGGACTCTCACCCCTGACTTCACCCCTGGACTCTCACCCCCTGGACTCCCTCACCCCTGGACTCTCACCCCTGGACTCTCACCCCTGGACTCTCACCCCTGGACTCTCACCCCTGGACTCTCACCCCTGGACTCTCACCCCTGGACTCTCACCCCTGGACTCTCACCCTTGACTCTCACCCCTGGACTCTCACCCCTGGACTCTCACCCCTGGACTCCTCACCCTGGACTCTCACCCCTGGACTCTCACCCCTGGACTCTCACCCCTGACTTCCCTGGACTCACCCCTGGACTCACCCTGGACTTCACCCCTGGACTCTCACCCCTGGACTCTCACCCCTGGACTCTCACCCCTGGACTCCCCTGCACCCTGGACTCTCACCCCCTGGACTCTCACCCCTGGACTCTCGACCAACAGACGTTGCTCACGGATCTCAAGACTTTATTGAGCAATAAAAATATACACCAGGAAAATATTCCCTTTTTTCACTGAATTCTTGTGAATCTGAAAATCCTTTAGTTTTGTTTCCGACCGAAGAAATCAAAGGATGTCACTCCAGGGTTTTGAACCTTCAACCCAGATCCCATGAGGTTCTAGGCCTCGGTGTACAGTTGGACCAGGCTCTGGAACTGAGGTCCCCAGTCGTCCAGGAAGTCCAAGTCCTGCTCCGACCGAGTCCCGGGCGACCCCAGAGGACTGATGGAGCCGGCGGGCGACCCCTGGCCCTCGTAGGCGTAGGTCTGCAGGGAGTCGTAGGGGGGACCGCCCGAGTCCAAGTCCGCGTCCACCAGCTTCTGCCTGATGAAGTCGTGAACGTCCGCCTGGTCCAGCTGCACCGAGGGGCCCCGGCGGGCCCCGGGCGGGAGGCGGAGACGGGCCTCGGGTCGGACGTCCCTGCGGAACTTCAGCTCCGGCGGCGGCCGGGTTCCGGAGCGCGATGATGTCGAAGGCCTCGGTGTCTTCTTCGCCGCCGCCCTCGTCGTCGTACGTGACCACGTTCTCTCGCACGTCCTCCTCCGACACCATCAGCGGCTCCTTGTTGCTGCGACGCAGAGTCACGAACAGAACCACGATCGCTGAGGACATGATGTTGAGTCAGTGGATCCTAGTTAACACTGGTGTCTATGGTGCAAGATTTCCTGCTCTGACCTCTGACCTTCTGCTCTGACCTCCTGCTCTAACCTTCTGACTTCCTGCTCTGACCTTCTGCTCTGACCTCCTGCTCTGACCTTCTGACTTCCTGCTCTGACCTCCTGCTCTGACCCCTGACCTCCTGCTCTGACCTTCTGACTTCCTGCTCTGACCTCCTGCTGACCCCTGACCTCCTGTTCTGACCTTCTGACTTCCTGCTCTGACCTTATGACTTCCTGCTCTGACCTTCTGCTCTGACCTCCTGCTCTGACCTTCTGACTTCCTGCTCTGACCTCCTGCTCTGACCTCTGACCTCCTGCTCTGACCTCTGACCTCCTGCTCTGACCTTCTGACTTCCTGCTCTGACCTCTGACCTCCTGCTCTGACCCCGGTGCTCCACACTCACCCAGCAGGATGACGATGCACAGCAAGATGGCGATCAAGGCTCCGGTGCTGAGGCCGGCGGACGACAGGAAGGCCTCGCCCTGACACAGACGTAGCCTCCCGTGACGCTGGCAGGGACAGACCCGGAGCGTCAGAGTGCTGGTGGCGCTCAGAGAAGGTTCCCCGCCGTCTCGGACCACGACGGGCAGGAAGTACAGCTCCTGGATCAGGTGGTTGAAGCGCCGGCGCCTGGCGATGATGCTGGCGCTGCTGTCTGTGGTTACGACATTTAAATATCGCAATATTTAAATTTCTATTTCTTTCAAATCATGTTTGATTTTCATCATCGTTCTTTCATGCATTGTATTTTAATATAGTGGGAAATATAATATATATATATATATATTTATATTTATATTAGAAGTCATTACGTCCTCCATAGTTAAAGGAAGAATGATGACTGAGGACGAGAGGATACAGTGACTTGTTACAACACTATCACAACACCAGAATCAAGTACTGGACAATACTACACATATATACTTGTTACTACACTATCACAACACCAGAATCAAGTACTGGACAATACTACACATATATACTTGTTACTACACTATCACAACACCAGGGTCAAGTACTGGACAATACTACACATATATACTTGTTACTACACTATCACAACACCAGAGTCAAGTACTGGACAATACTACACATATATACTTGTTACTACACTATCACAACACCAGGGTCAAGTACTGGACAATACTACACATATATACTTGTTACTACACTATCACAACACCAGAGTCAAGTACTGGACAATACTACACATATATACTTGTTACTACACTATCACAACACCAGAGTCAAGTACTGGACAATACTACACATATATACTTGTTACTACACTATCACAACACCAGAGTCAAGTACTCGACACTACTACACATATATACTTGTTACTACACTATCACAACACCAGAGTCAAGTACTGGACAATACTACACATATATACTTGTTACTACACTATCACAACACCAGAGTCAAGTACTGGACAATACTACACATATATACTTGTTACTACACTATCACAACACCAGAATCAAGTACTGGACAATACTACACATATATACTTGTTACTACACTATCACAACACCAGGGTCAAGTACTGGACAACACTACACATATATACTTGTTACTACACTATCACAACACCAGAGTCAAGTACTGGACAATACTACACATATATACTTGTTACTACACTATCACAACACCAGGGTCAAGTACTGGACAATACTACACATATATACTTGTTACTACACTATCACAACACCAGAGTCAAGTACTGGACAATACTACACATATATACTTGTTACTACACTATCACAACACCAGAGTCAAGTACTGGACAATACTACACATATATACTTGTTACTACACTATCACAACACCAGAGTCAAGTACTCAACACTACTACACATATATACTTGTTACTACACTATCACAACACCAGAGTCAAGTACTGGACAATACTACACATATATACTTGTTACTACACTATCACAACACCAGAGTCAAGTACTGGACAATACTACACATATATACTTGTTACTACACTATCACAACACCAGAGTCAAGTACTGGACAATACTACACATATATACTTGTTACTACACTATCACAACACCAGAGTCAAGTACTGGACAATACTACACATATATACTTGTTACTACACTATCACAACACCAGAGTCAAGTACTGGACAATACTACACATATATACTTGTTACTACACTATCACAACACCAGAGTCAAGTACTGGACAATACTACACATATATACTTGTTACTAAACTATCACAACACCAGAGTCAAGTACTGGACAATACTACACATATATACTTGTTACTACACTATCACAACACCAGAGTCAAGTACTGGACAATACTACACATATATACTTGTTACTACACTATCACAACACCAGAGTCAAGTACTGGACAATACTACACATATATACTTGTTACTACACTATCACAACACCAGAGTCAAGTACTGGACAATACTACACAGATATACTTGTTACTACACTATCACAACACCAGAGTCAAGTACTGGACAATACTACACATATATACTTGTTACTACACTATCACAACACCAGAGTCAAGTACTGGACAATACTACACATATATACTTGTTACTACACTATCACAACACCAGAGTCAAGTACTGGACAATACTACACATATATACTTGTTACTACACTATCACAACACCAGAGTCAAGTACTGGACAATACTACACATATATACTTGTTACTACACTATCACAACACCAGAGTCAAGTACTGGACAATACTACACATATATACTTGTTACTACACTATCACAACACCAGAGTCAAGTACTGGACAATACTACACATATATACTTGTTACTACACTATCACAACACCAGAGTCAAGTACTGGACAATACTACACATATATACTTGTTACTACACTATCACAACACCAGAGTCAAGTACTGGACAATACTACACATATATACTTGTTACTACACTATCACAACACCAGAGTCAAGTACTGGACAATACTACACATATATACTTGTTACTACACTATCACAACACCAGAGTCAAGTACTGGACAATACTACACATATATACTTGTTACTACACTATCACAACACCAGAGTCAAGTACTGGACAATACTACACATATATACTTGTTACTACACTATCACAACACCAGAGTCAAGTACTGGACAATACTACACATATATACTTGTTACTACACTATCACAACACCAGAGTCAAGTACTGGACAATACTACACATATATACTTGTTACTACACTATCACAACACCAGAGTCAAGTACTGGACAATACTACACATATATACTTGTTACTACACTATCACAACACCAGAGTCAAGTACTGGACAATACTACACATATATACTTGTTACTACACTATCACAACACCAGAGTCAAGTACCGGACAATACTACACATATATACTTGTTACTACACTATCACAACACCAGAGTCAAGTACTGGACAATACTACACATATATACTTGTTACTACACTATCACAACACCAGAGTCAAGTACTGGACAATACTACACATATATACTTGTTACTACACTATCACAACACCAGAGTCAAGTACTGGACAATACTACACATATATACTTGTTACTACACTATCACAACACCAGAGTCAAGTACTGGACAATACTACACATATATACTTGTTACTACACTATCACAACACCAGAGTCAAGTACTGGACAATACTACACATATATACTTGTTACTACACTATCACAACACCAGAGTCAAGTACTGGACAATACTACACATATATACTTGTTACTACACTATCACAACACCAGAGTCAAGTACTGGACAATACTACACATATATACTTGTTACTAAACTATCACAACACCAGAGTCAAGTACTGGACAATACTACACATATATACTTGTTACTACACTATCACAACACCATAGTCAAGTACTGGACAATACTACACATATATACTTGTTACTACACTATCACAACACCAGAGTCAAGTACTGGACAATACTACACATATATACTTGTTACTACACTATCACAACACCAGAGTCAAGTACTGGACAATACTACACATATATACTTGTTACTACACTATCACAACACCAGAGTCAAGTACTGGACAATACTACACATATATACTTGTTACTACACTATCACAACACCAGAGTCAAGTACTGGACAATACTACACATATATACTTGTTACTACACTATCACAACACCAGAGTCAAGTACTCCACAATACTACACATATATACTTGTTACTACACTATCACAACACCAGAGTCAAGTACTGGACAATACTACACATATATACTTGTTACTACACTATCACAACACCAGAGTCAAGTACTGGACAATACTACACATATATATCTTGTTACTACAGTATCACAACACCAGAGTCAAGTACTGGACAATACTACACATATATACTTGTTACTACACTATCACAACACCAGAGTCAAGTACTGGACAATACTACACATATATACTTGTTACTACACTATCACAACACCAGAGTCAAGTACTGGACAATACTACACATATATACTTGTTACTACACTATCACAACACCAGAGTCATGTACTGGACAATACTACACATATATACTTGTTACTACACTATCACAACACCAGAGTCAAGTACTGGACAATACTACACATATATACTTGTTACTACACTTTCACAACACCAGAGTCAAGTACTGGACAATACTACACATATATACTTGTTACTACACTATCACAACACCAGAGTCATGTACTGGACAATACTACACATATATACTTGTTACTACACTATCACAACACCAGAGTCATGTACTGGACAATACTACACATATATACTTGTTACTACACTATCACAACACCAGAGTCATGTACTGGACAATACTACACATATATACTTGTTACTACACTATCACAACACCAGAGTCAAGTACTGGACAATACTACACATATATACTTGTTACTACACTGTCACAACACCAGAGTCAAGTACTGGACAATACTACACATATATACTTGTTACTACACTATCACAACACCAGAGTCAAGTACTGGACAATACTACACATATATACTTGTTACTACACTATCACAACACCAGAGTCAAGTACTGGACAATACTACACATATATACTTGTTACTACACTATCACAACACCAGAGTCAAGTACTGGACAATACTACACATATATACTTGTTACTAAACTATCACAACACCAGAGTCAAGTACTGGACAATACTACACATATATACTTGTTACTACACTATCACAACACCAGAGTCAAGTACTGGACAATACTACACATATATACTTGTTACTACACTATCACAACACCAGAGTCAAGTACTGGACAATACTACACATATATACTTGTTACTACACTATCACAACACCAGAGTCAAGTACTGGACAATACTACACAGATATACTTGTTACTACACTATCACAACACCAGAGTCAAGTACTGGACAATACTACACATATATACTTGTTACTACACTATCACAACACCAGAGTCAAGTACTGGACAATACTACACATATATACTTGTTACTACACTATCACAACACCAGAGTCAAGTACCGGACAATACTACACATATATACTTGTTACTACACTATCACAACACCAGAGTCAAGTACTGGACAATACTACACATATATACTTGTTACTACACTATCACAACACCAGAGTCAAGTACTGGACAATACTACACAGATATACTTGTTACTACACTATCACAACACCAGAGTCAAGTACTGGACAATACTACACATATATACTTGTTACTCAACTATCACAACACCAGAGTCAAGTACTGGACAATACTACACATATATACTTGTTACTACACTATCACAACACCAGAGTCAAGTACTGGACAATACTACACATATATACTTGTTACTACACTATCACAACACCAGAGTCAAGTACTCCACAATACTACACATATATACTTGTTACTACACTATCCAAACACCAGAGTCAAGTACTCCACAATACTACACATATATACTTGTTACTACACTATCACAACACCAGAGTCAAGTACTCCACAATACTACACATATATACTTGTTACTACACTATCACAACACCAGAGTCAAGTACTGGACAATACTAAACATATATATACTTGTTACTACACTATCACAACACCAGAGTCAAGTACTGGACAATACTACACATATATATACTTGTTACTACACTATCACAACACCAGAGTCAAGTACTGGACAATACTACACATATATACTTGTTACTACACTATCACAACACCAGAGTCAAGTACTGGACAATACTACACATATATACTTGTTACTACACTATCACAACACCAGAGTCAAGTACCGGACAATACTACACATATATACTTGTTACTACACTATCACAACACCAGAGTCAAGTACTGGACAATACTACACATATATACTTGTTACTACACTATCACAACACCAGAGTCAAGTACTGGACAATACTACACAGATATACTTGTTACTACACTATCACAACACCAGAGTCAAGTACTGGACAATACTACACATATATACTTGTTACTCAACTATCACAACACCAGAGTCAAGTACTGGACAATACTACACATATATACTTGTTACTACACTATCACAACACCAGAGTCAAGTACTGGACAATACTACACATATATACTTGTTACTACACTATCACAACACCAGAGTCAAGTACTCCACAATACTACACATATATACTTGTTACTACACTATCCAAACACCAGAGTCAAGTACTCCACAATACTACACATATATACTTGTTACTACACTATCACAACACCAGAGTCAAGTACTCCACAATACTACACATATATACTTGTTACTACACTATCACAACACCAGAGTCAAGTACTGGACAATACTAAACATATATATACTTGTTACTACACTATCACAACACCAGAGTCAAGTACTGGACAATACTACACATATATATACTTGTTACTACACTATCACAACACCAGAGTCAAGTACTGGACAATACTACACATATATACTTGTTACTACACTATCACAACACCAGAGTCAAGTACTGGACAATACTACACATATATACTTGTTACTACACTATCACAACACCAGAGTCAAGTACTGGACAATACTACACATATATACTTGTTACTACACTATCACAACACCAAAGTCAAGTACTGGACAATACTACACATATATACTTGTTACTACACTATCACAACACCAAAGTCAAGTACTGGACAATACTACACATATATACTTGTTACTACACTGTCAGCTGCT
This sequence comes from Callionymus lyra, assembly GCA_016630915.1. Lineage (NCBI taxonomy): Eukaryota > Metazoa > Chordata > Actinopteri > Syngnathiformes > Callionymidae > Callionymus > Callionymus lyra. The sequence goes on along the minus strand of JACEEU010000882.1, from coordinate 1,235 downwards.
CTTTATTAAGCCAGAGCTGCAGATGTTCGTCTTCACTTCACTGACCAGAGAAGATCCAGGAGGACGAACGAGACTCAGAAGACAAACCTCCACGGTGTGGTTAAGGTAAGGTAAGGTAAGGTAAGGTAAGGTACAACTTAAGGTAAGGTAAGGTACAACTTTATGGTCAAAGCTGGACTCAAACCTACAACCTTGTTGTTGTGAGAATAAATGAATGTAAATAAATAAGTTCGTGACAAACGTCTTCTTTAAATGAAGTATTTTCAAGATGATTTCATGAAGTATTTCATCTTCTTCTTATTTATTCCAATAAATCAATGAATTTAACTTAACTTAACTTAATTCACTTATACCTCCATGTCTGTCCCAGCTACCTGGGGTGGGAGGTCGGGGCGTCCTGGAGAGGTTTGTTTGAGTGACAGGTCTCTTTACTGACCTGTGATAATATTTTACTTTTATGAAAGTGTTTCTGTTCTCGACCCAAACTAACTCTTGACATAGAAGAACAAAAAACACACACACACACACACAGAACTTCACAAGTGTGTGTACCTTGGTTGTCAGTCAGGGTGAAGTTGGGATTGTGCGGTTGTTGTGTTACCATAGTGAAGAAGAACTTCTGCCCGTTAGCAAAAGTCGTCCTTGTCCGACCCGCAGTGATGGTCTGGATCACCTGTGAGGAAGAACGTATTAGTGTGTGTTATTAGTGTGTGTTATTAGTGTGTGTTATTAGTGTGTGTTATTAGTGTGTGTTATTACTGTGTGTTATTAGTGTGTGTTATTAGTGTGTGTTATTATTGTGTGTTATTAGTGTGTGTTATTAGTGTGTGTTATTAGTGTGTGTTATTAGTGTGTGTTATTAGTGTGTGTTATTAGTGTGTGTTATTAGTGTGTGTTATTAGTGTGTGTGTTTATTAGTGTGTGTTATTAGTTGTTAGTGTGTGTTATTAGTGTGTGTTATTAGTGTGTGTTATTAGTGTGTGTTATTAGTGTGTGTTATTAGTGTGTGTTATTATTGTGTGTTATTAGTGTGTGTTATTAGTGTGTGTTATTAGTGTGTGTTTAGTGTGTGTTATTAGTGTGTGTTATTAGTGTGTGTTATTATTGTGTGTTATTAGTGTGTGTTATTAGTGTGTGTTATTAGTGTGTGTTATTAGTGTGTGTTATTATTGTGTGTGTTATTAGTGTGTGTTATTAGTGTGTGTTATTAGTGTGTGTTATTAGTGTGTGTTATT
>JACEEU010000881.1:37500-50891 GCA_016630915.1 Callionymus lyra | reverse complement strand
AGAACATTATCTGTCCACCTCATGACTTCAGGTGTGTAAGAACATTATCTGTCCACCTCATGACTTCAGGTGTGTAAGAACATTGTCTGTCCACCTCATGACTTCAGGTGTGTAAGAACATTATCTGTCCACCTCATGACTTCAGGTGTGTAAGAACATTATCTGTCCACCTCATGACTTCAGGTGTGTAAGAACATTATCTGTCCACCTCATGACTTCAGGTGTGTAAGAACATTATCTGTCCACCTCATGACTTCAGGTGTGTAAGAACATTATCTGTCCACCTCATGACTTCAGGTGTGTAAGAACATTATCTGTCCAATCATGTCACCTCATGAGTTGGTGTAAGAACATTATCTGTCCACCTCATGACTTCAGGTGTGTAAGAACATTATCTGTCCACCTCATGACTTCAGGTGTGTAAGAACATTATCTGTCCACCTCATGACTTCAGGTGTGTAAGAACATTATCTGTCCACCTCATGACTTCAGGTGTGTAAGAACATTATCTGTCCACCTCATGACTTCAGGTGTGTAAGAACATTATCTGTCCACCTCATGACTTCAGGTGTGTAAGAACATTATCTGTCCACCTCATGACTTCAGGTGTGTAAGAACATTATCTGTCCACCTCATGACTTCAGGTGTGTAAGAACATTATCTGTCCACCTCATGACTTCAGGTGTGTAAGAACATTATCTGTCCACCTCATGACTTCAGGTGTGTAAGAACATTATCTGTCCACCTCATGACTTCAGGTGTGTAAGAACATTATCTGTCCACCTCATGACTTCAGGTGTGTAAGAACATTATCTGTCCACCTCATGACTTCAGGTGTGTAAGAACATTATCTGTCCACCTCATGACTTCAGGTGTGTAAGAACATTATTCTGTCCACCTCATGACTTCAGGTGTGTAAGAACATTATCTGTCCACCTCATGACTTCAGGTGTGTAAGAACATTATCTGTCCACCTCATGACTTCAGGTGTGTAAGAACATATATCTGTCCACCTCATGACTTCAGGTTGTGTAAGAACATTATCTGTCCACCTCATGACTTCAGGTGTGTAAGAACCCCCCCCCCCGGGGGGGTTTAACCCCCCCCCCCCCCCCCCCCAAAAAAAGGGGGGGACCCGGAAGACAGTGGATTGTGACTCATATTTTAACATGGGTGTAAATACACTTGTGACTGTATGGAGTAAACATAAACAAACAAAAACAACAACAACACATAATGCTCTTGAACAACAGAGAACAACACACACACACACACACACACACACAAACATGCTCAGGAAGCTAAAACTTGACTTAATAGACTCACTTCAATGATAGTATTATTTATCATAAACATATAATGACAATAAGAAGGACACATGATTGTATTTGAATAACCAGCATCAACAAGATTAACATCAAAATAACATGAACTTGTATTAAAGTGTAGAAAAGTTGAATCAGTTCTAATGTTCAATCACTGTCTCACCGGAGTGTCTACACGTCACAGTGACGTCACGTGTCTGCACTGATGTATTGTTGACACTCGCGCCTCTGCAGCAGTAGAAGTTCTTCACATTCTTGATGTGGTTCTGAAGCGGATAAGAAACCCGAACCGAACCCGGTTCACTCCACGAACCGACTCCTGACGTCACTGAACGCCGCGCGTGCTCAGGCAACACTCGTCAGGAAACACTGAGATACTCCGTCCACACTGGGTTTGACCTTTGACCCTCCGTAGATCCAGGCGGGGAGACACGCTTCTGTCCAGGAGCGTCCTTCAGATCAGAGGCTGCAGAAGGACACAGACTCGTGTTGCGTTCAAGGGTCTCCGGGATTCCGACGATCCTGACGTTGTTTCTCCGCGACCTTCGCCTCCAAGTCCACGACCCCGCGACCCCCCGACCCCGCGAGCCGCTTCACCTCCTTCTTGAGTGAAACAACATCATCTGTACACGTTTACGAACTTTCTTCCACATCTTTCACCGTAGCTTTCATGGCGGAGAGTTCAGAGGTCAGAGTTCAGAGGTCGTGGACCTGAACTCTTTGAGTTCCAGGAGCTTCTTAGATTCGCTGAACTATTTCTGTGTGTTTGTGTTGCCATGGTAACGAGAGGTCACACAGGGTCAAACAGAAGTTACTGTAACTATAACGACGGGATCACGTGACAAGTCCTCAAGTTGATCTGATAAGTCACGTGTTCAGCGATGACACTTCTAAACGATAACGCTAGATGGCGACCGTAGCACATATATATATATATATATATATAAAGTATAATAATAATGATAATAATAATAATGTCTATTTATATAGCGCCTTTCTAGACCAGGGTCACAAATATGTATATATATTATATACTCTATCTATAAATATATATAAAAATATTTATATATATATATATATATATATTTATATACTCTATATATCTATAAATACACTGTTGTTGATCAAGTTCTTGTTTGAATCAGTGAAGTCACGTGACGAGTGACGTAGAAAAGGTGTGAACGTATCACAGGTGCGTTCGTCCGGCAGCAGGTGTGGGCGGTGACGTCACACAGGAAGTGGTCGCTGCTTGAATGACCAACGCGGACGTTACTGAAGACTTCTCTGCGAGGAAATCCGAGGTTCAAGAGGAAAATGTGCACGTTCGGTGAGTGAAGCAGTGACGTCACACGCGTGTCGTCATCGACGACGTCATCGATGTCAGCTGTGATTGATTTATTGACAAAGAATCGAAAGTTCTTTGGACTCAACACGATGTTGTGCAGAGAAGTGACGTCACGCTCGAATCAGAGTCCATTCACGTGCACGCGCGCCACACACGCACGTGTCTAAACCGTTGAAAGAATCAGTTTAAAATAAAAATAATAATTTATTGTAGAAACTCTAACATGTTTATTATAATATGATACACAACGATATACAACGATATACAACGATATACAACGATACACAACGATACACAACGATACACAACATACTTCAGCGCCTGCACCGTCACAGACACAGATATGTCAGGTTAACAGTCGAGGTCAGGATTCCTGGGTCTCACCCAGACTACTCTTTAAAACAATCAATAAAGTTTTACCTTCTCCAGACCTTCTCCTGCTTTAACTTCACATTAATGTTTCTCCACACGCTGGGCTTGTGGTCTTCGAGAGAGAAGATCGTGGTCTTGGAGACAGAAGATCGTGGTCTTGGAGACAGAAGACCGTGGTCTTGGAGACAGAAGATCGTGGTCTTGGAGACAGAAGACCGTGGTCTTCGAGAGAGAAGACTGTGGTTCAGAGAGAAGACCTTTCGAGAGAGAAGATCGTGGTCTTGGAGACAGAAGACCGTGGTCTTCGAGAGAGAAGATGGTGGTCTTCGAGAGAGAAGATCGTGGTCTTGGAGACAGAAGACCGTGGTCTTCGAGAGAGAAGACTGTGGTATTCGAGAGAGAAGATCGTGGTCTTGGAGACAGAAGATCGTGGTCTTCGAGAGAGAAGATCGTGGTATTCGAGAGAGAAGATTGTGGTCTTGGAGACAGAAGACCGTGGTCTTCGAGAGAGAAGATGGTGTTCTTCGAGAGAGAAGATCGTGGTCTTGGAGACAGAAGACCGTGGTCTTCGAGAGAGAAGATCGTGGTCTTGGAGACAGAAGATCGTGGTCTTCGAGAGAGAAGATCGTGGTATTTGAGAGAGAAGATCGTGGTCTTCGAGACAGAAGACCGTGGTCTTCGAGAGAGAAGATCGTGGTCTTCGAGACAGAAGATCGTGGTCTTCGAGACCGAAGACAGAAGATCGTGGTCTTCGAGACAGAAGATCGTGGTCTTCGAGACAGAAGATCGTGGTCTTCGAGACCGAAGACAGAAGATCGTGGTCTTCGAGACCGAAGACAGAAGATCGTGGTCTTCGAGACAGAAGATCGTGGTCTTCGAGACAGAAGATCGTGGTCTTCGAGACAGAAGATCGTGGTCTTCGAGACCGAAGACAGAAGATGGTGGTCTTCGAGACAGAAGATCGTGGTCTTGGAGACAGAAGACCCTGGTCTTCAAGAGAAGATCAGGGATTGACAGTGTTGACCACAAACATCCTCATGGTTCATTGTTCGACCCAAACAGTACCCAATAGACCTGAACAAGGTCCAGTCTTGTCATTGACCAGAACCTGGTTGAGCCACAGTCCAGGTCCACTGTTGAGAACGTCTGGACAGAACATCCAAGAATCCATTAGAGTCTCTAACAACTGGTGTATGATTAACCCTCGATTCTCCTATGAACCCTAGACCCTCAGTTCAGGATCTCACTCACCCCGGCTGAAGACACACACACATATATACAGGGAGTGCGGAAATATTAGGCAAGTTGCTTTTTTAGTTTTAGCTATTTTAGGAAGATATCTGTGTGTGCAGGTGACTTTTACTGTGCATAATTATGAGGCAACTTAACAAAAAACAAATCTATACCCATTATAATTATTTATTTTCACCAGGGAAACCAATATAACAGTTCAACAATCATAAATATACATTTCTGACATTCAAAAACAAAACAAAAACAAATCAGTGACCAATATAGTCACCTTTCTTTGCAAGGACACTCAAAAGCCTGCCATCCATGGATTCTGTCAGTGTTTTGATCTGTTCACGATCAACATTGCGTGCAGCAGCAACCACAGCCTCCCAGACACGTTCAGAGAGGTGTACTGTTTTCCCTCCTTGTAAATCTGACATTTGATGAGGGACCACAGGTTCTCTATGGGGTTCAGATCAGGTGAACAAGGAGGCCATGTCATTAGTTTTTCTTCTTTTAGACCCTTTCTTGCCAGCAATGATGGAGCATTGTCCTGCATGAAAATCATGTTTTTCTTGAAGGATGCCGACTTCTTCCTGTACCACTGCTTGAAGAAGGTGTCTTCCAGAAACTGGCAGTAGGACTGGGAGTTGAGCTTGACTCCATCCTCAACCCGAAAAGGCCCCACAAGCTCATCTTTGATGATACCAGTCCATACCTCTGCCCTTTACCGATCCAGCCACGGGCCCATCAAGACTCACTCTCATTTCATCAGTCCATAAAACCTTAGAAAAATCAGTCTTGAGATATTTCTTGGCCCAGTCTAGACGTTTCAGCTTGTGTGTCTTGTTCAGTGGTGGTCGTTTTTCAGCCTTTCTTACCTTGGCCATGTCTCTGAGTATTGCACACCTTGTGCTTTTTGGCACTCCAGTGATGTTGCAGCTCTGAAATATGGCACAACTGGTGGCAAGTGGCATCTTGGCAGCTGCATGCTTGACTTTTCTCAGTTCATGGGCAGTTATTTTGCGCCTTGGTTTTTCCACACGCTTTTTGCGACCCTGTTGACTATTTTGAATGAAACGCTTGATTGTTCGATGATCACGCTTCAGAAGCTTGGCAATTTTAAGAGTGCTGCATCCCTCTGCAAGATATCTCACTATTTTTGACTTTTGGGAGCCTGTCAAGTCCCTCTTCTGACCCATTTTGCCAAAGGAAAGGAAGTTGCCTAATAATTATGCACACCTGATATAGGGTGTTGATGTCATTAGACCACACCCTTCTCATTACAGAGATGCACATCACCTGATATGCGTAATTGGGAGCAGGCTTTCGAGCCTATACAACTTGGAGTAAGACAACATGCATAAAGAGCATGATGTGGTCAAAATACTCATTTGCCTAATAATTCTGCACTCCCTGTATATATATATATACACATATATATATACACATATATATACACATATATACACATATATACATATATATACATATATATACACATATATATATACACATATATATATATACACACATATATATACACATATATACATATATATACACATATATATATACACATATATATATATACACACATATATATACACATATATACACACATATATATATATATATATACACACATATATATATACACACACATATATATACACATATATACATATATATACACATATATATATACACACATATATATACACATATATATACACATATATATATATACACACATATATATACACATATATATACACTATATATATATATATATATATACACACATATATATACACATTAATTAAAGAGAGGAAATGAACAAATCTTACCACCTTTCGTTGAGGTCTGGACAGACGGCAGCGCTGATGTGTCGTCATGCTCTTCAGCGAGAGGAATGTCGATCAAACATCGATGACGTTCGATGACGTCAGAGTTGTTCCGAGCGACTGCACGTCTCATCCTGACCTGAACTCCAGACCGACTCCATCGCTTGTGGAAATCGCCCGAGAGATCAAACGATATTCCACAGAGTCGAGTCGATGAGAAGCAGAGCCGGAAACATATTCTCCGGACGTTGATAACGGTCGCGGTTATAATCCTTCATCGACTCTCTGATGTTGAGAAGAGCATCACGATCATAGATCCGAGATGCTTGAGACATATCTTTAGTGATATGAGCATAATATCAGTGACAGCTGTCAGTCACGTGACATGTTCGCTTCAAAAGATCCCGCTCTGCTGTCAGTGACGTCGTCAGTGACGTCATCGGTGCTGAACGTAGGACTTCTTAATGTTCGCTCCATTACTAATAAATCCTTTATTCTTAATGATCTTTTCACAAGAGTTAATTTGGATTTATTATGTCTTTCTGAGACTTGGCAGAGAGAGGAAGAGTTTATTCATCTGAACCAACTCTGTCCAGTAGGGAGCGCTGTCCTGGGGAAGCCTCGCCTCTCTGGTCGTGGAGGAGGTCTTGCTACAGTTTTTAGGGAGAGTTGTTCTTGCAAAGTGATTCAAACACAGGAATTCACTTCTTTTGAGTCTCAGATGATCTTGGTTCTACAAGACCTTTCTATTGTGTGTCAATCTACCGTCCGCCTGGTCCTTCAGTGTTCTTGAAAGACTTTAGTGACTTCTTATCTTCCATTATTCAGATGGAATCTGTTCTTATTCTTGGAGACTTTAATCTTCATGTTGATGACGTCACATCTTGTTCTGCTAAAGAACTTTGAACTTTAACTGAAGCCTTTAATTTTGAGCAACATGTTTCTGAACCCACTCATCAAAAAGGCCACATTTTAGACTTAGTTTTTACTCTTGGCCTGAACATTTCTAATGTATCTGTACATGATGTCCATCTGAGTGATCATTCTCTGTTTAACCTTGACTTCATCCCTGAACCTAAGCCTTTGAAAGTTAGGTCTCAGAGGCGTGTCATCTCAGCCGATACTGCAGACAGTTTTTCTGCTATGTTTGACCGTCTTTCCTTTGATGACTGAACGTGTTTGATTCACTGTTTCACTGATCATTGTGTTGAAATACTGGATCAAACCTGTTAAATCGAACTTGTAAATTCAGAAAAAACGGTGTCCTTGGACAAATGAAGATCTCCTGAGTCTGAAGAGACTTTGTGGAAAGACTGAGCGTCTCTGGAAGTCTACTAAACTTGAGGTGCACAGACTTCACCTCAGGGATCTGTTGACTTCTTACAATGTGATGGTAGAAACTGCTAGATCTGATTACATCAGAAAACTGGTAGCAGCAAATAGGAAAAACCCCAAAGTTTTGTTTGACATGATTAATTCTCTCATGTCTCCTGCTCCTCAAATCACGCCTGTCTTCTGTGAAGCTGACAGCAATGCATTGTTGAGATTTTTACTGACAAAATTAAATTGATCAAAGAGAAAATCTCTCCCCCTTTGTTTGGAACCCCTACTGTCTCTGAGCCCCTCTCCTCCTCTTGGTCCTCCTTCACTGCTGTATCTTTGGGTGATATTTCATCACTAGTGAACAACATGAAACCCTCCTCTTGCTCAGATGACGTCCTTCCTTGTAGGCTTTTTATCAAAGTATTTGATGTAATTGGCCCCTGGGTTACCAATATGGTGAACCTCTGGTAAATTCACTGTTCTGGTTCTCTTGGATCTGTCCTCAGCCTTTGACACAGTTGAACCAGATCCTGCTAAGAAGACTGAGGGATGAAGACTGTCTGGGTCTGTGTTAGAATGGTTCTCATCTTACCTTTCTGGGCGCAGTTTTAGTGTATCTGTCAATCAAATGAGGTCTGAATCGGCAGATCTGTTGTGTGGAGTCCCTCAAGGTTCTGTTCTGGGTCCTTTATTGTTTTTGCTGTACTTGATTCCCCTCGGTAAAATCATTCAGAGATTTCCAGATGTTTCTCATCACATGTTTACTGATGACATCCAGCTCTACTGCTCTGTTGATCCAACTGAGCTCCAGAGGCTGAACTTAGTCAATTGTTGCTAGAAATCAAACAATGAGTGAAAACACTTTACAGCTAAATGTGGACAAAACTGAAACTCTGGTGATTGTTGATGATAAGATTCCAGGGTTGAGTCAGTACTTGAGTGACTTATGTCAGTCTGTCAAACTGAGCCTGAGAAACCTGGGTGTTGTATTTGATAAAGACATGAAACAAGAAACATCAGTGTTTGATGATCTACTGACTCCTTCAAGAAACATCTGTGTTTGATGATCTACTGACTCCTTCAAGAAACATCTGTGTTTGATGATCTACTGACTCCTTCAAGAAACATCTGTGTTTGATGATCTACCTTTGACCCTTCAAGAAACATCTGTGTTTGATGATCTACTGACTCCTTCAAGAAACATCTGTGTTTGATGATCTACTGACTCCTTTCAGAACATCTGTGTTTGATGATCTACTGACTCCTTCAAGAAACATCTGTGTTTGATGATCTACTGACTCCTTCAAGAAACATCTGTGTTTGATGATCTACTGACTCCTTCAAGAAACATCTGTGTTTGATGATCTACTGACTCCTTCAAGAAACATCTGTTGTTCTCAGTATTATCTTTTTTTGATCTTTGAAGTATGTACTGTTTTTTTTTTTTTTTTTTTCGCTGTTTGGTGTCCCTGTTGTCCATAAAGGCCTTAATTACTAAATCTTACTTACTTACTTATACACTTATATATACATCTGATATACACACCTATATACACATATACACACATATACACACATATACACATACACACACACACACACACATATACACGCATATATACACACATATATACACACAGATTCAGAGTCTGCCTCTGTCACTGGCTAGCTGGGACTCAGGGATGAACGTGTCACATGATGGTTCTGACAGGTGAGAAGGAGGCGGGTCCTGGTCTGATGAAGAGGGGTCTGGCTCTGATCCTCGTGGGTCACATCAACTTCATCCTCGGCGCCATCGTCCACGGCAACGTGCTGCGCCACATCTCTCAGCCCGACGGTCACGTGACCACGGAGTACACCACCGCCAACATCATCTCCGTCTCCTCGGGCCTGCTGGTGAGTCCAGACCCGGGTCCAGACCCTGGTCCGGGTTCTAACTCCTGACTCTCCTGCAGAGCATCACCTGTGGCATCATGGCCATCGTGGCGTCCAGGAACCTGCAGGCGTCCAGACTGGTGAGGCCTCGACCCCGTGACCTCTTGCGGTCCTGACGACCCCGTGACCTCGTGCGGTCCTGACGTGTCTCCACAGCAGGTCTCTCTCGCCGCCGCGTCGCTGCTCAACGCTCTGCTGTCGAGCGCCTGCTGCGTCGGCCTCTTGCTCGCCATCAGCGTGACGGTCGCCAACGGTGGGCGGGGCCTGATGAAGGGCTGCAACCAATCAGAAGTGCCGTTCAACGTGCGCTCGCCAGTCGACGTCCGCTGCCCCTTCGACAGCACTCGCATCTACGTGAGTGTGACTCACCTGTGACTCACCTGTGACTCACCTGCGACTCACCTGCGACTCACCTGCGACTCACCTGTGACTCACCCGAGTCTTACCTGTGACCCACCTGTGACCCACCTGTGACCCACCTGTGACTCACCTGTGACTCACCTGCGCCTCACCTGTGACTCACCTGTGACTCACCTGCGCCTCACCTGTGACTCACCTGCGCCTCACCTGTGACTCACCTGTGACCCACCTGTGACCCACCTGTGACTCACCTGTGACTCACCTGCGCCTCACCTGTGACTCACCTGTGACTCACCTGTGACTCACCTGTGACTCACCCGAGTCTTACCTGTGACCCACCTGTGACTCACCTGTGACTCACCTGTGACTCACCTGCGCCTCACCTGTGACTCACCTGTGACCCACCTGTGACTCACCTGTGACCCACCTGCGCCTCACCTGTGACTCACCTGTGACCCACCTGTGACCCACCTGTGACTCACCTGTGACTCACCTGCGACTCACCTGTGACTCACCTGCGCCTCACCTGTGACTCACCTGCGACTCACCTGTGACTCACCTGCGCCTCACCTGTGACTCACCTGCGCCTCACCTGTGACTCACCTGTGACCCACCTGTGACCCACCTGTGACCCACCTGTGACTCACCTGTGACCCACCTGTGACTCACCTGTGACTCACCTGTGACCCACCTGCGCCTCACCTGTGACTCACCTGCGACTCACCTGCGCCTCACCTGCGCCTCACCTGCGACTCACCTGCGCCTCACCTGTGACCCACCTGTGACAGGACACGACTCTGGCTCTCTGGATCCCGTCCTCCATGTTGGCGGCCACTGAGGCGGGTCTCTCTGTCTGGTGCTTCTTGGCAGGACTGTCTTTACGAGGAGTTCTCACCTGTGGAAACACCTACGAGCAGGTGAGTCCAGATCCACACCTGAGTCACCGGAACAGTTTTTCAATCCATTGTGTTCTATATTAACACGTAAATGAGTTTAACCTTTGAATCATTTCAAGTATTTTCTTTTAGACGTTTGACTTTTATCTCCAATAATTCATGAATAAATCTGGAGACCTGTTGACCCGTTGACCTGTTGACCTGTTGACCTGTTGACCTGTTGACCTGTTGACCCGTTGACCTGTTGACCCGTTGACCCGTTGACCCGTTGACCCGTTGACCCGTTGACCCGTTGACCCGTTGACCCGTTGACCCGTTGACCTGTTGACCCGTTGACCCGTTGACCCGTTGACCCGTTGACCCGTTGACCCGTTGACCCGTTGACCCGTTGACCCGTTGACCTGTTGACCCGTTGACCTGTTGACCTGTTGACCTCTGGTCATTTGTGATGATTACGGAGAAGGTGTGGCTTGTAATCCCGTGAAGGTGTGTGTGTGTAGTTGTGAAGCATGTGTGTCACGGTAACACACTCCATTGTGTTGATATTTAAGCTCAAGAAAGTAAAGACGATACAAAGTAAGTTGTCGTTTCACACGAAGACACTCGTGACACGTTTGATGAACGATGAACTGATGATTCAACGTAGAATAAAAGGTTAAAAACAACATTTCAACACGTTCAACACTTTAAATCCAACATGCGACTGATGGTTCAAATCCCTGCAGGACGCGACTCACTCCCGCAGGCTGATGGGACGCCGCTCACCTGTCCACGCCTGAGGTCACTGCGTCACCACCGGGGGCAGCACTGAGGCAGTTTTTATTGTGTTGATGTTGTGTGTTTGTTGTGTGTCTGTGAGAGCGTCCACACATTTTCAGCAGCGGTAACCATGACGACCATCGTGGTGCGAGCGACCGACGTGTGAAGAGACGAGTCTGATGATGTCTCAACGACTCCTGAATAAACTAGTGCTTGATACAAGTATATATGTGTAGTATTGTGTACTTGATTCTGGTGTTGTGATAGTGTAGTAACAAGTATATATGTGTAGTATTGTGTACTTGACTCTGGTGTTGTGATAGTGTAGTAACAAGTATATATGTGTAGTATTGTGTACTTGACTCTGGTGTTGTGATAGTGTAGTAACAAGTATATATGTGTAGTATTGTCCAGTACTTGACTCTGGTGTTGTGATAGTGTAGTAACAAGTATATATGTGTAGTATTGTGTACTTGACTCTGGTGTTGTGATAGTGTAGTAACAAGTATATATGTGTAGTATTGTGTACTTGACTCTGGTGTTGTGATAGTGTAGTAACAAGTATATATGTGTAGTATTGTGTACTTGACTCTGGTGTTGTGATAGTGTAGTAACAAGTATATATGTGTAGTATTGTGTACTTGATTCTGGTGTTGTGATAGTGTAGTAACAAGTATATATGTGTAGTATTGTGTACTTGATTCTGGTGTTGTGATAGTGTAGTAACAAGTATATATGTTTTATGTGTAGTATTGTGTACTTGACTCTGGTGTTGTGATAGTGTAGTAACAAGTATATATGTGTAGTGATTTGTGTACTTGACTCTGGTGTTGTGATAGTGTAGTAACAAGTATATATGTGTAGTATTGTGTACTTGACTCTGGTGTTGTGATAGTGTAGTAACAAGTATATATGTGTAGTATTGTGTACTTGACTCTGGTGTTGTGATAGTGTAGTAACAAGTATATATGTGTAGTATTGTGTACTTGACTCTGGTGTTGTGATAGTGTAGTAACAAGTATATATGTGTAGTATTGTGTACTTGATTCTGGTGTTGTGATAGTGTAGTAACAAGTATATATGTGTAGTATTGTGTACTTGATTCTGGTGTTGTGATAGTGTAGTAACAAGTATATATGTGTAGTATTGTGTACTTGACTCTGGTGTTGTGATAGTGTAGTAACAAGTATATATGTGTAGTATTGTGTACTTGACTCTGGTGTTGTGATAGTGTAGTAACAAGTATATATGTGTAGTATTGTGTACTTGACTCTGGTGTTGTGATAGTGTAGTAACAAGTATATATGTGTAGTATTGTGTACTTGACTCTGGTGTTGTGATAGTGTAGTAACAAGTATATATGTGTAGTATTGTGTACTTGACTCTGGTGTTGTGATAGTGTAGTAACAAGTATATATGTGTAGTATTGTGTACTTGACTCTGGTGTTGTGATAGTGTAGTAACAAGTATATATGTGTAGTATTGTGTACTTGACTCTGGTGTTGTGATAGTGTAGTAACAAGTATATATGTGTAGTATTGTGTACTCTTGACTCTGGTGTTGTGATAGTGTAGTAACAAGTATATATGTGTAGTATTGTGTACTTGACTCTGGTGTTGTGATAGTGTAGTAACAAGTATATATGTGTAGTATTGTGTACTTGACTCTGGTGTTGTGATAGTGTAGTAACAAGTATATATGTGTAGTATTGTGTACTTGACTCTGGTGTTGTGATAGTGTAGTAACAAGTATATATGTGTAGTATTGTGTACTTGACTCTGGTGTTGTGATAGTGTAGTAACAAGTATATATGTGTAGTATTGTGTACTTGACTCTGGTGTTGTGATAGTGTAGTAACAAGTATATATGTGTAGTATTATCCAGTACTTGACTCTGGTGTTGTGATAGTGTAGAAACAAGTATATATGTGTAGTATTATCCAGTACTTGACTCTGGTGTTGTGATAGTGTAGAAACAAGTATATATGTGTAGTATT
>JACEEU010000881.1:22500-25000 GCA_016630915.1 Callionymus lyra | reverse complement strand
CCCAGGTCGTGACCCGGGTCGTGACCCGGGTCGTGACCCAGGTCGTGACCCAGGTCGTGACCCAGGTCGTGACCCAGGTCGTGACCCAGGTCGTGACCCAGGTCGTGACCCTCTCGCCCCCGCAGGTGGGCGTGGCTCTGCTGCTGCTGGGCATCGTGGCGCTGAACCGCGCCCGCATGGAGATCCCGCTGGAGAAGGAGAACCAGACCAAACTAGTCAAGTTCATGATCCGCATGGGCGTCTTCTCCGTGCTCTACCTCGTCCCCCTGCTGGCCGTGCTGGGCTGTTACATGTACGAACACGCCTACAGGGAGCGGTGGCAGCTCACCTGGATGATTGACAACTGTCGACGCTTCCACATCCCCTGTCCTTATAAGGTCTGTTTCCATGGTTACCAGCGGTGTCCTTCTCTAGTCTGTGAGTCTGTGTGTGGGTGTACTGGTGTTTGAGAGTGTGTACATGTATGTAAGTGTGTGTGAGAGTGTGAGAGTATGTGTACTTGTGAGTGTTAGGGTTTACTTGTGTGTGTATGAGTGTGTAAGAGTGTGTACTTGTGTATGTGAGTGTGTACTTGTGTATGAGGGTGTAGTTGTGTGAGAGTGTGTACTTGTGTGTACTTGTGTGTGGAGAGTGTGTGAGTGCGTGTACTCGTATGTGTGAGTATGTACTTGTGTGTATGAATGTGTGTACTTGTGTGTGTGAGTATGTGCACTTGTGTGAGTGAGAGTGTGTACTTGTGTGTACTTGTGTGTGTGAGTATGTGCACTTGTGTGAGTGAGAGTGTGTACTTGTGTGTACTTGTGTGTGTGAGAGTGTGTACTTGTGTGTACTTGTGTGTGTGGGAGTGTGTACTTGTGTGTACTTGTGTGTGCGAGAGTGTGAAAGTGTGTGTACTTGTGTGTACACAGGTGTGTGTACACAGGTGTGTGGGTGTGTGGGGCACAGGTGTGTGTACAAGGTGTGTGGAAGGTGTGTGGACACAGGTGTGTGTGTACACAGGTGTGTTGACACAGGTGTGTGTACACAGGTGTGTGGACACAGGTGTGTTGACACAGGTGTGTGTACACAGGTGTGTGGACACAGGTGTGTAGGTGTGTGGACACAGGTGTGTGGACACAGGTGTGTGGACACAGGTGTGTGGACACAGGTGTGTGGACACAGGTGTGTGTACACAGGTGTGTTGACACAGGTGTGTGGACACAGGTGTGTTGACACAGGTGTGTGGACACAGGTGTGTGGACACAGGTGTGTTGACACAGGTGTGTTGACACAGGTGTGTGTACACAGGTGTGTTGACACAGGTGTGTGTACACAGATGTGTGGACACAGGTGTGTGGACACAGGTGTGTTGACACAGGTGTGTGTACACAGGTGTGTTGACACAGGTGTGTGTACACAGGTGTGTGGACACATGTGTGGACACAGGTGTGTGGACACAGGTGTGTTGACACAGGTGTGTGGACACAGGTGTGTTGACACAGGTGTGTTGACACAGGTGTGTGTACACAGGTGTGTTGACACAGGTGTGTGGACACAGGTGTGTGGACACAGGTGTGTTGACACAGGTGTGTGTACACAGGTGTGTTGACACAGGTGTGTGTACACAGGTACAGTCCTACTCTCGTCCGTCTCTCGTCGTGTTCCTGCTCAAGTACATGATGACTCTGGTGCTCGGGGTCCCGTCAGTGTTCTGGGTCGGCAGCAAGAAGACGTGTGTCCAGTGGGCGGGTTTCCTGCAGGGACGGCGCCGCAAGAAGTGAGTCCCTTGTACTCCGGGTCTCCTCCGGTTCTGACCCGTTGGTCTCTGCAGCAGCGGCGCCAACGAGGGTCGGCAGGTCCTGCAGGAGGCGCCGGACCTCGCTCAGTCGCTGCTGCGAGAGCCCGACCCGCCGGTCGTCAGGAAGTCCAGGGGAACGTCCACTCAGGTGAGACCTCGCAGAACCGGGTCTCTTTGACCCGCTGACCTGACCTTATGACCCGCAGGGGACGTCCACTCACGCCTCCTCCACGCATCTGGCCGACCTGGACGAGCCCGTCGGGTCCGACCGCAGGAGCAGAACCAGCAGCGTGACCAGCAGACTCAGCGTCCGCGGGAGTGTGCGGCGCCCCCGAGAGGACAGGTGAGGAAGTGTGTCGGAGCTCAGGTCTGAAGGTCACGTGTTCTCCTGCGCAGGAGCGACGCCGGCGTCCACCGGGCCGGCGAGCGCCGCAGCGTCCACGAGCGCCCGACCTCTCACAGCGACCTGCCCGTCACGGCGCCCCCTACAGTCGTCACTCATGGCAGCACGGCGCCGCACAGGGTCGCGGCCGAGAACGAGAGCACGAGCGCCTGAGAGATCGGGTCAAAGTTCACCACCAGCAGGCGATGCCTCAGGAACCTCCCGACGACCCCGGACCTACCTCTTCAGTATCGCTAGATGTGACCTCTGACCCCGGGACTCAAGACGTGTTTATTTATTCTCACTGACACACTAATAAAGTTTTGTACGATTGTTCATGG
>JACEEU010000881.1:10000-12500 GCA_016630915.1 Callionymus lyra | reverse complement strand
TTCAAGAAAGGTGTGAAGAAGACATGTTTGTGCTTCAAGGAGAAAGGTTGTATGTCTTTTGTGTTATGAGTGTCGGTTGTCAAAGATTACAATCTACGCCGGCATTTTGACACCAAACACGGAGCTAAGTATGTCACGTTTACTTATTTTCATAACATGACCAATGGATGGTGGAGAGCAGGGCCGGGTCTAGGCAGGGGCAAGAGGGGGCACAATGCCCCCTCAAGATTTGTGGCTGCCCCCTCATACATGCCTGTCTAGACCCGGCCCTGGTGGAGAGGATCCACTTGGTGTGTTCAGGATCTACTCATCAACAAGAATTGACAGCCAATATATAAGCTGGGGAACCTAAAAACGTGACCAATAACAGGTTGTGAGACTTTCTTTCTTGTTGGGACATATAAAGACTCAACAATCTGATTTTCCTGCTATTTATTTATTTTTTCTCTGCTTGAGATGACAAGTGTGATGACAATAAAGTTTTAACTTACTACCTTACCTTACCTTACCTTACACATGTGCATCAACAGGAAAAGTTGTTTGTCAGACTTATTTCAGTTGCAACTTATTAGTCTTGAGCTGTACGTTTTGACTTATTTTTATGTGTAGAAATGTATTTAGTACCACATGCAAGGCGTGCAGCCATTTTTATTTTATTGTAAAATACTACATCACACATGTTAGCAGCTCACAATTGTTGGTTTTACAGTAGTTATGACCTCAAGTAATACATTCAAAGTCATTTAACATTAAGGAGTAGTTACATTTATTTTACATTAGCTTACATTTAGTTACATTTATAAGTTACATCTGGCCCTTTGAGGGCAGCCATTATGATGATGTGGCCCCTGATGAAAACCAGTTTGACACCCCTGATCTATATGATCCTGCTCTGGTTCTTGATGGAACTTTCTCTGGACCAGCAGGCCCAGCATTGAGGTCTCAGCTGTAAGCACCAGGACCAGGTCTACAGCAGGTCACGGTCGAAACAAACTCCACCGTCACAGTCGACACAAAGGTTGCTACAGCGTGAGTCAAGGGTGGAGATCAACGACCTTCACGGGTGGAGATCAACGACTTTCAAGGCTGGAGATCAACGACCTTCACGGGTGGAGATCAACGACCTTCAAGGCTGGAGATCAACGACCTTCAAGGCTGGAGATCAACGACCTTCACGGGTGGAGATCAACGACTTTCAAGGCTGGAGATCAACGACCTTCACGGGTGGAGATCAACGGATCTTGTGGATCCTTCAAGGTGGAGATCACGACCTTCAAGGCTGGAGATCAACGACCTTCACGGGTGGAGATCAACGACCTTCAAGGCTGGAGATCAACGACCTTCAAGGCTGGAGATCAACGACCTTCAAGGCTGGAGATCAACGACCTTCAAGGCTGGAGATCAACGACCTTCACGGGTGGAGCGCAGGCTGGAGATCAACGACCTTCAAGGCTGGAGATCAACGACCTTCAAGGCTGGAGATCAACGACCTTCAAGGCTGGAGATCAACGACCTTCAAGGCTGGAGATCAACGACCTTCAAGGCTGGAGATCAACGACCTTCAAGGCTGGAGATCAACGACCTTCAAGGCTGGAGATCAACGACCTTCAAGGCTGGAGATCAACGACCTTCACGGGTGGAGATCAACGACCTTCACGGGTGGAGATCAACGACCTTCACGGGTGGAGATCAACGACCTTCAAGGCTGGAGATCAACGACCTTCAAGGCTGGAGATCAACGACCTTCAAGGCTGGAGATCAACGACCTTCACGGTTGGAGATCAAGGACATTCACGGGTGGAGATCAACGACCTTCAAGTGTCTTTCCTTCAAGGCTGGAGATCAACGACCTTCACGGTTGGAGATCAAGGACATTCACGGGTGGAGATCAACACACCAGTTCTGGACTCTGCTCTGAACGTTCAGATGTTTGAGAATCAGACCTGAAGGTCATAGTGTCTCCAACATTGATTCTGACTCTTCAACTTCTCCTCAGTCTTTTGTCAGTCTCTGCTGATGATGTCACTCACCCAAGACCTCGGATAATGATGGACCTGGAGCTGGATTCACCGAGACCCACAACCCATTCTCCTGGAAGATCATCATCCTCTTCATCATCATCTTCTTCATCTTCAACTCTTTATCTTCATCATCATCGTCATCATCATCACTGACCCTCCTGGATGAAGAGTTTGACGACTCCTGACAGCTGGGCGTCCTCGTTGATGTTGACCAGGTAAGGAAACATCTGCATCATCCTCCTCTCCTGAGACAACAAGACAACATGTTCACGTGTGACGTTGATGTTCACGTGTGACGTTGATGTTCACGTGTGACGTTGATGTTCACGTGTGACGTTGATGTTCACGTGTGACGTTGATGTTCACGTGTGACGTTGATGTTCACGTGTGACGTTGATGTTCACGTGTGACGTTGATGTTCACGTGTGACGTTGTTGTTCACGTGTGACGTTGATGTTCACGTGTGACGTTGTTGTTGA
>JACEEU010000880.1:37500-46614 GCA_016630915.1 Callionymus lyra | reverse complement strand
AACATCAGGAGGAATCATGGAGCAACATCACGAGGAATCATGGAGCAACATCACGAGGAATCATGGAGCAACATCACCAGGAATCATGGAGCAACATCACAAGGAATCATGGAGCAACATCACAAGGAATGATGGAGCAACATCACGAGGAATCATGGAGCAACATCAGGATGAAACACACGAGGAATCATGGAGCAACATCACGAGGAATCATGGAGCAACATCACGAGGAATGATGGAGAAACATCACGAGGAATCATGGAGCAACATCAGGAGGAATCATGGAGCAACATCACGAGGAATCATGGAGCAACATCACGAGGAATCATGGAGCAACATCACGAGGAATCATGGAGCAACATCACGAGGAATCATGGAGCAACATCACGAGGAATCATGGAGCAACATCAGGAGGAATCATGTTGGTCCTGTTATGGTAACACCTGGTGACACACCTGTCCTGGTCTATAAAGACGGTCTCCAAGAGTGACTCATCTCTCTCCCTCTCGTTGAATCCTGAGTGTTTAATTCTCAGACGACATGGCTGCAACAAAGCAGATAATAGCAGAACTCTGTTAAAACCAAAGACCACCAGCAGCAGACCAGGACCCGGGGCCAGGTCTATTGAAGTCCAGAGTGGCAGCTTTGTTTCTGGGCACAGTGGGATCATATATTGCTGCCCTGAGTGAACCTGCAAGCTGCCTGCTGCTTTGTCCGTGGAATGTTTGGTTGCCGGTTCTCCACACTAACCCCCCACTCCTTTTGTTCGGTGGGACAATCCTCTAGTGCTGTGGGGGGGCGAGAGGAGGGGTCAGTGGGGATTGACATCTGCAGCCGACAGCTTCCTCACCAGTGCGACACGCTGGGATATAAGGGGGGTATTAGGGAGCGGATGAGTCAAACACTTGCTGCTAATGAGGTCACGGATTCAACCGAACCCCCTCCTAAGTCTGGTCCTGCTTCAAGTCTCTACCTCCTTCCAGTGTCTGGAGAACCTAATGCGCATCAACAGAACCTCCATGTACAGAAGCTGTGTTCATAGTTTCCATGAGGTAATTCCACTGGAGTCCTATGGGTGGAGCTGTCCTCTTATACCTCTATGTGTCCTCTTATACCTCTATGTGTCCTCATATACCTCTATGTGTCCTCATATACCTCTATGTGTCCTCATATACCTCTATGTGTCCTCTTATACCTCTGTGTCCTCATATACCTCTATGTGTCCTCATATACCTCTATGTGTCCTCTTATACCTCTATGTGTCCTCTTATACCTCTATGTGTCCTCTTATACCTCTATGTGTCCTCTTATACCTCTATGTGTCCTCTTATACCTCTATGTGTCCTCTTATACCTCTGTGTGTCCTCTTATACCTCTGTGTGTCCTCTTATACCTCTATGTGTCCTCTTATACCTCTATGTGTACTCATATACCTCTGTGTGTCCTCTTATACCTCTGTGTGTCCTCTTATACCTCTGTGTGTCCTCTTATACCTCTATGTGTCCTCTTATACCTCTGTGTGTCCTCTTATACCTCTATGTGTCCTCTTATACCTCTGTGTGTCCTCTTATACCTCTATGTGTACTCATATACCTCTGTGTGTCCTCTTATACCTCTGTGTGTCCTTATACCTCTGTGTGTCCTCTTATACCTCTGTGTGTCCTCTTATACCTCTATGTGTCCTCTTGATACCTCTGTGTGTCCTCTTATACCTCTGTGTGTACTCTTATACCTCTGTGTGTCCTCTTATACCTCTATCTATGTGTCCTCTTATACCTCTATCTATGTGTCCTCTTATACCTCTATGTGTACTCTTATACCTCTGTGTGTCCTCTTATACCTCTATGTGTCCTCTTATACCTCTATGTGTCCTCTTATACCTCTATGTGTCCTCTTATACCTCTGTGTGTCCTCTTATACCTCTGTGTGTCCTCTTATACCTCTGTGTGTCCTCTTATACCTCTATGTGTCCTGTTATACCTCTATTTGTCCTCTTATACCTCTATTTGTCCTCTTATACCTCTGTGTGTCCTCTTATACCTCTGTGTGTCCTCTTATACCTCTATGTGTACTCATATACCTCTATGTGTCCTCTTATACCTCTGTGTGTCCTCTTATACCTCTATGTGTACTCATATACCTCTGTGTGTCCTCTTATACCTCTGTGTGTCCTCTTATACCTCTGTGTGTCCTCTTATACCTCTGTGTGTCCTCTTATACCTCTGTGTCTCTCATATACCTCTGTGTGTCCTCTTATACCTCTATGTGTACTCATATACCTCTGTGTGTCCTCTTATACCTCTATGTGTCCTCTTATACCTCTGTGTGTCCTCTTATACCTCTGTGTGTCCTCTTATACCTCTGTGTGTCCTCTTATACCTCTATGTGTACTCATATACCTCTGTGTGTCCTCTTATACCTCTATGTGTACTCATATACCTCTGTGTGTCCTCTTATACCTCTATGTGTCCTCTTATACCTCTATCTATGTGTCCTCTTATACCTCTATGTGTCCTCTTATACCTCTATGTGTCCTCTTATACCTCTATGTGTACTCATATACCTCTGTGTGTCCTCTTATACCTCTATGTGTCCTCTTATACCTCTATGTGTCCTCTTATACCTCTATGTGTCCTCTTATACCTCTATTTGTCCTCTTATACCTCTATGTGTCCTCTTATACCTCTGTGTGTCCTCTCTTATACCTCTGTGTGTCCTCTTATACCTCTGTGTGTCCTCTTATACCTCTGTGTGTCCTCTTATACCTCTGTGTGTCCTCTTATACCTCTGTGTGTCCTCTTATACCTCTGTGTGTCCTCTTATACCTCTATTTGTCCTCTTATACCTCTGTGTGTCCTCTTATACCTCTGTGTGTCCTCTTATACCTCTATGTGTACTCATATACCTCTGTGTGTCCTCTTATACCTCTGTGTGTCCTCTTATACCTCTATGTGTACTCATATACCTCTATGTGTACTCATATACCTCTGTGTGTCCTCTTATACCTCTTTGTGTCCTCTTATACCTTATGGACTCTTATACCTATGTGTGTCCTCTCCTCTATACCTCTGTGTGTCCTCTTATACCTCTGTGTGTCCTCTTATACCTCTATGTGTCCTCTTATACCTCTGTGTGCCTCTTTGTGTCCTCTTATACCTCTGTGTGTCCTCTTATACCTCTGTGTGTCCTCTTATACCTCTATGTGTACTCATATACCTCTGTGTGTCCTCTTATACCTCTTTGTGTCCTCTTATACCCCGACATGTCCTCTTATACCTCTGTGTGTCCTCTTATACCTCTGTGTGTCCTCTTATACCTCTATGTGTCCTCTTATACCTCTATGTGTCCTCTTATACCTCTATGTGTCCTCATATACCTCTTTGTGTCCTCTTATACCTCTATGTGTCCTCTTATACCTCTATGTGTCCTCTTATACCTCTGTGTGTCCTCTTATACCTCTGTGTGTCCTCTTATACCTCTGTGTGTCCTCTTATACCTCTGTGTGTCCTCTTATACCTCTATGTGTCCTCTTATACCTCTATTTGTCCTCTTATACCTCTGTGTGTCCTCTTATACCTCTGTGTGTCCTCTTATACCCCGACATGTCCTCTTATACGGCGAGTAAAAGAGTCTTCGCTCCAGCCAGACTCTGGTCAAGAGTTCAAGAGGTTGAATTCGATGATGAAACTTCGTCCATTACTGGAGGCTCTGAAGACTCGTACGAACTTCCTTTCCAGTCAAGAACACATGTTCACTTATCAAGCAAACACTAAAACCCATGAACACATGTATAATTAGAAGATAAATATTGGAAAAAATGCGTAATGATAGTGAAGTTGCTGTGAATATATCTATGAATTCCATTTTTTTCCTTGTGTTTCCGTTGCACGTGCTGTGTCTCAAATCACATACTTGTGTACTCAAAGTTAGTATTTTTAGTGTGTAAGTACGTCTCAATTCTTAGTATGTAAATATAGTGCTCCATACACACTTTCTGCATTAAACAGCTCCATCTTAGTGACAAAGTGGAAATTACGTCATATATATATATATATATATATATATATATATATATATATATATAAGTATTCATATACTTACAGGTGTATTTTCCGCAGCAGTACGAGGATAAACACGTCTTCGCTGCTGATACCAGCTTAAATATCTCGCGAATATTTAGATTCTCATATTTTTCTTTATTTCTTCTTCCAAACTTGCAAAACGTGCTGCCAGCAGGTGTCGCTAGTGTTCCTACAGCTGGTTGAAACCATCGTTAAATAGAAGTAGAAGAAGAAGCTGTCGCGTCATTTCCTGTTAGTGTGTAGCAGCAGAGTTTGATTTGAGACATACTATCTGTGGAGGATTAGTTACTAGTTAGTACGTACACTATCCTGATGATACTAACTTCTAGTATACTAAGAGAAGTATGTTTGAGACATACTATCTGTGGAGGATTAGTTACTAGTTAGTATGTACACTATCCTGATGATACTAACTTCTAGTATGCTAAGATAATTATGTGATTTGAGACATACTATCTGTGGAGGATTAGTTACTAGTTAGTACGTACACTATCCTGATGATACTAACTTCTAGTATACTAAGAGAAGTATGTTTGAGACATACTATCTGTGGAGGATTAGTTACTAGTTAGTACGTACACTATCCTGATGATACTAACTTCTAGTATACTAAGAGAAGTATGTTTGAGACATACTATCTGTGGAGGATTAGTTACTAGTTAGTACGTACACTATCCTGATGATACTAACTTCTAGTATACTAAGAGAAGTATGTTTGAGACATACTGTCTGTGGAGGATTAGTTACTAGTTAGTACGTACACTATCCTGATGATACTAACTTCTAGTATACTAAGAGAAGTATGTTTGAGACATACTGTCTGTGGAGGATTAGTTACTAGTTAGTACGTACACTATCCTGATGATACTAACTTCTAGTATACTAAGAGAAGTATGTTTGAGACATACTATCTGTGGAGGATTAGTTACTAGTTAGTACGTACACTATCCTGATGATACTAACTTCTAGTATACTAAGAGAAGTATGTTTGAGACATACTATCTGTGGAGAATTAGTTACTAGTTAGTACGTACACTATCCTGATGATACTAACTTCTAGTATACTAAGATAATTATGTGATTTGAGACATACTATCTGTGGAGGATTAGTTACTAGTTAGTACGTACACTATCCTGATGATACTAACTTCTAGTATACTAAGAGAAGTATGTTTGAGACATACTATCTGTGGAGGATTAGTTACTAGTTAGTAAGTTCACTATCCTGATGTATACTAACCAGTGCACTAAGAGAAGTGGACACTCAATGAACTGCAGCTTTTTGCACTTCCTGCCTTAACTTTTACTGGTTGTCGTTCCTCGTTGTTCTTCCATCAACAATAATCATTATTGTCAACTCACTGGATTTTCAGAAGATACAGGGAATGTTTTGGATGTGAGCAGCAGCAGTGAGAAGCCATTCAAGTGAACGACAGAACAAATCTGTCCTTCGTCCCAGCGTCCATTTTCATGGACATTCTGTACGTTCATGTATTTATTTTACCGTCAGAGTAGACACGACATGACCTTGTGTGGAGTTAATTAGTGATGGATCTAATTCTGAGGTGACCTTGTCTATGACGCTCTGGTCAGTTCTGGTCACCATTATCTATTGATTCATATAATTCAACATTAACTTCCTGGTCGTTACTTTGAAACGTTCTCCTCCGTGTGTCTCGTCCAGTGAGAACCAACTGTATCTGCTCTTATCAGGAGCGTCAGGATCTGACCCCCAAAACACCCGGAAACCCTCGGCGTTCCCGCCGCGCTCCAGCAGACCTGCCGTCCACCATCATGGAACTTCCAGGAAGTGGAAAAAAAAGTGGGGCTGCTGGGAGCCGATGGGAAAGTATAAAGGAATGTGGCGTCAGGTTTAATTTAACGACCCTCATGACTGGTGGCGAGAGGTACGAGGGTGGAATGTGACCCCCACATATAAGTCCCTCTGGACGGACTTTGCATCGTCCTTCAAAGCCTGGCGGTGAAAACAGGATTTGAGGAAGCAGGTCCTCGTGCAGGATCTTTGGAACTCTCCTCGTTCATGATGCGCTAGTGACTCATTTGTGTTTACAGTATGTTCTGGACTATAAGTGTCTCCGGAGCACGAGTCGCTCCAGACATAAAATACACAATAAAGAAGTAAAAACATATATAAGTCGCACTGGAGTATAAGTCGCATTTTTGGGGGAAATTGATTTGATAAAATCCAAGAACAGACATGTGATCTTGAAAGATTAAAATAAAACTAGAGGCAACAACAGAATAATGTTACGTTACATGAAGTGAGAACCTGGTATGTTAACATAACATATGAAGAGTTATTCAGAGAACTATAGCATCAATAACTAACTAGTTTACCAAACCATCCGTGTAACTCCAAATAACTCTTCATCCTCGTGTCACTTTTAAACAACTAACTAACTCCGGAGGTAGAAGATGCTTCCTCTTCTACGTGGAAATGATCAACACAGGCCTAGAGCGCCCTCTGGTGGTTTAGTGTGAGAATAACATGTGACATGATATAATAATGTGGTAATAATTTCACACATAAGTCGCTCCAGAGTATAAGTCGCGGACAAACTATGAAGAAAACTGACACTTATAGTCCGGTAAATACGGTATTTAATATTAGCAAACCATGACCACGTGGATCCGGATCATTCTTGCATCTCCTCAGATGAGCTCCTTCAGAGGGAGGTTCTCTACGTACATCCCCGTCTGCACAACTTTAGTGTTGATCTGGAGTCGCACCATGAGGGTCCCTGAGCAGAAACGAGCCTCGGATGTTCCAGCTCTCAGGTGAGAGTCTATCCTGGATTGAGAACACTAACTTGTGTTCTACACATGGGTTCATCTAACCTAGAGGTCAACTAATGATCAACTCTGGTGACACGTAGTCAATGTTGAAGTCTTGAAGATGCAGGACGTTACAAAGTTCTCAGGGCTCGTCCCTAGTTTGTCTTGGACCTGACCTTGGACCAGACTCACCCCGTGATTCACCAAATGGTTTTTCTCACCAGTGGAATATATTGTTAAACACACAAGTGAATATAAAATGGTGTATTTTGGTATTTTGTTGTTGAATGGAACGTAAATAACGGCTGATCAAGAAAGTCCAGATCTTCATATTAGAGGTCAGAGGTCCACAGTAATGACTTGATTAGAGGTAGAACTTTATTGATCCTCAGGAGGTCTCCTTAAGAAAGTCTTTTTTTTCCAATCAGACACAGAAATACAGCAATTATTCATAAAAATAAAAATAAGAACAAGAACAAAGAGAAATAAAGGGAAAGAACAAGATGAAACAATCTAAGTCTAAGATAAAGAACCAAGACGAAAAACAAAGACAAAGACTAACATAGAACATCAAGATACTTTCACTTCAGAATTAAACAATATAATAACACAGGGAATGAATGAGTCTCTGAGTCTATTAGTGTTGCATCATGGGAGGAGCGTAGGTGCTCCATGTGTTCACTGATGACAGTGTTGCATCATGGGAGATGATCATGATGACAGTAGTTTGTTCAGTGATCTCTTGTCACCAGTGAGTCCAGCTTCAACCACAGAGCTCCTGATCAACCTGTTGACCTGTTGACCTGTTGACCTCCTCCTGGACACATTCCCAACACACACAGCATAGAACACTGGTCACCACACACTGGTAGAACATGCAGAGGATCTTCCTGCAGACCTGGTGACCTAGAGACCTGGTGCATCCACATGTAAGTAAGTATTTATATAGAACTTTTCCAGACCAGGGTCACAAAGAACTTAAACAATCAAAACAATACTCAATAAAATATATACTTTAAAGGTTCAGAGACATGTGTGGAGGTGACGTGTCAGAGGTCAACTGTTTACTGATGAATCTGAAGGCAGTGAAAGATGAGACCAAATTCCTCGGATGCAGCCATCTGGTCCACACCCCTGGTCCCCGAGGAGGCTCTGACTCCAGGATGACTTGGTACGGTCTGTGGTGGATCAGGTCTGGACTCCAGGATGACTTGGTAAGGTCTGTGGTGGATCAGGTCTGGACTCCAGGATGACGTGGTTCGGTCTGTGGTGGATCAAGTCTGGACTCTAGGATGACGGTCTGTGGTGGATCAGGTCTGGACTCTAGGATGACTTGGTACGGTCTGTGGTGGATCAGGTCTGGACTCCAGGATGATGTGGTTCGGTCTGTGGTGGATCAGGTCTGGACTCTAGGATGACTTGGTACGGTCTGTGGTGGATCAGGTCTGGACTCCAGGATGACTTGGTACAGTCTGTGGTGGATCAGGTCTGGACTCCAGGATGACGTGGTTCGGTCTGTGGTGGATCAGGTCTGGACTCTAGGATGACTTGGTACGGTCTGTGGTGGATCAGGTCTGGACTCCAGGATGACTTGGTACAGTCTGTGGTGGATCAGGTCTGGACTCCAGGATGACGTGGTTCGGTCTGTGGTGGATCAGGTCTGGACTCCAGGATGACGTGGTACGGTCTGTGGTGGATCAGGTCTGGACTCCAGGATGACGTGGTACGGTCTGTGGTGGATCAGGTCTGGACTCCAGGATGACGTGGTTCGGTCTGTGGTGGATCAGGTCTGGACTCCAGGATGACGTGGTTCGGTCTGTGGGTGGATCAGGTCTGGCGGTGGTGGTAGGTCTGTGGTGGATCAGGTCTGGACTCCAGGATGACGTGGTACGGTCTGTGGTAGCGCGTGTCTTGGGTCCTGGGGGGACACGTTGGTGAGCAGTGACTCGTGGACTCCTGGATGGAAGTCTCGTCTCTTAAAGAGCGTCTCCATGACAACAGCAGATGTTCATCATAGTTTGTTGTCGTTCTTCATCAGTTCAGTCAAGTTTATTCTTCAGACTCATGAGAAGAAGCTGCAGATTAAAGTAGCGCCATCTGCCCCCCCATCTAACCCCCATCTAACCCCCATCTACCCCCCATCTACCCCCCATCTACCCCCATCTACCCCCCATCTAACCCCCATCTAACCCCCATCTACCCCCATCTACCCCCATCTACCCCCCATCTACCCCCA
>JACEEU010000880.1:12500-30000 GCA_016630915.1 Callionymus lyra | reverse complement strand
TGTGTGGCTCTCAGGTGTGTGTGTGGCCCTCAGGTGTATGTGTGGCCCTCAGGTGTATGTGTGGCTCTCAGGTGTGTGTGTGGCTCTCAGGTGTATGTGTGGCTCTCAGGTGTATGTGTGGCTCCAGGTGTGTGTGTGGCCCTCAGTTGTGGCTCTCAGGTGTATGTGTGGCTCGGTCAGGTGTGGTCTCAGTATGTGTGGCTCTCAGGTGTATGTGTGGCTCTCAGGTGTATGTGTGGCTCTCAGGTGTATGTGTGAGTGTTGAAGTCACATGAAGTTGCCCAGTGGCGCCACCTTGGTTCTGGTCAGAGATCAAAGGAACATGTGAACATGGACCATGAGGGTCAGAACCTCATGAGTGTTGAAGTCACATGAAGTTGCCCAGTGGCGCCACCTGCTGGAGAAGAAATGTTTGAGGGTCGCTAAGTGACCTTGGCAGAGGTATGTGCTGTGCCGGTGCTTCAGGATGTTGGTTCAATTCCTCTCACGACTCATCACGACTCGGTCTTCAGAGACTCTGTGTTATCACTTTAATTCAGCTTCCTGTCGGAGTCCTGGAACTTCCTGTTTAAAGTTTCCACTTCCTGCTGATGTCAGAAGCAGCTTCCTGGTAAACAGCTCTGGACATATTTGGTGTTCCTCAGCCAGATTCTTCTGATAGTAACCATGGCAACCTGGGAAAGCGGAGTCATTATGATCCTGTTCAAAGAAGTCCTTATCCATGCCTGGACCTGAGGGACCAGGACCAGGAACACACCCTGAGAACAGATGGACTTCAGACACGTCATCCAAGGATTGTTGGTTCTGATAAGAACATGGTTCTGGTCCAGACTCTGAGAGTCACGTCTGTGAGTCACATGATCGTCTGTGAGTCACATGATCGTCTGTGAGTCACATGATCGTCTGTGAGTCACATGATCGTCTGTGAGTCACATGATCGTCTGTGAGTCACATGATCGTCTGTGAGTCACATGATCGTCTGTGAGTCACATGATCGTCTGTGCGTCACATGATCGTCTGTGAGTCACATGATCGTCTGTGAGTCACATGATCGTCTGTGAGTCACATGATGGTCTGTGAGTCACATGATCGTCTGTGAGTCACATGATCGTCTGTGAGTCACATGATGGTCTGTGAGTCACATGATCGTCTGTGAGTCACATGATCGTCTGTGAGTCACATGATGGTCTGTGAGTCACATGATCGTCTGTGAGTCACATGATGGTCTGTGAGTCACATGATCGTCTGTGAGTCACATGATCGTCTGTGAGTCACATGATCGTCTGTGAGTCACATGATGGTCTGTGAGTCACATGATCGTCTGTGAGTCACATGATCGTCTGTGAGTCACATGATGGTCTGTGAGTCACATGATCGTCTGTGAGTCACATGATCGTCTGTGAGTCACATGATCGTCTGTGAGTCACATGATCGTCTGTGAGTCACATGATCGTCTGTGAGTCACATGATGGTCTGTGAGTCACATGATCGTCTGTGAGTCACATCATCGTCTGTGAGTCACATGATCGTCTGTGAGTCACTATGTCGTCTGTGAGTCACGTGATCGTCTGTGAGTCACATGATCGTCTGTGAGTCACATGATCGTCTGTGAGTCACATGATCGTCTGTGAGTCACATGATCGTCTGTGAGTCACATGATCGTCTGTGAGTCACATGATCGTCTGTGAGTCACATGATCGTCTGTGAGTCACATGATCGTCTGTGAGTCACATGATCGTCTGTGAGTCACATGATCGTCTGTGAGTCACATGATCGTCTGTGAGTCACATGATCGTCTGTGAGTCACATGATCGTCTGTGAGTCACATGATCGTCTGTGAGTCACATGATCGTCTGTGAGTCACATGATCGTCTGTGAGTCACATGATCGTCTGTGAGTCACATGATCGTCTGTGAGTCACATGATCGTCTGTGAGTCACATGATCGTCTGTGAGTCACATGATCGTCTGTGAGTCACATGATCGTCTGTGAGTCACGTGATCGTCTGTGAGTCACGTGATCGTCTGTGAGTCACGTGTACGTGATCGTCTGTGAGTCACGTGATCGTCTGTGAGTCACATGATCGTCTGTGAGTCACATGATCGTCTGTGAGTCACATGATCGTCTGTGAGTCACATGATCGCCTCTCTGTGAGTCACATGATCGTCTGTGAGTCACATGATCGTCTGTGAGTCACATGATCGTCTGTGAGTCACATGATCGTCTGTGAGTCACATGATCGTCTGTGAGTCACATGATCGTCTGTGAGTCACATGATCGTCTGTGAGTCACATGATCGTCTGTGAGTCACATGATCGTCTGTGAGTCACATGATCGTCTGTGAGTCACATGATCGTCTGTGAGTCACATGATCGTCTGTGAGTCACATGATCGTCTGTGAGTCACATGATCGTCTGTGAGTCACATGATCGTCTGTGAGTCACATGATCGTCTGTGAGTCACATGATCGTCTGTGAGTCACATGATCGTCTGTGAGTCACATGATCGTCTGTGAGTCACATGATCGTCTGTGAGTCACATGATCGTCTGTGAGTCACATGATCGTCTGTGCGTCACATGATCGTCTGTGAGTCACATGATCGTCTGTGAGTCACATGATCGTCTGTGAGTCACATGATCGTCTGTGAGTCACATGATCGTCTGTGAGTCACATGATCGTCTGTGAGTCACATGATCGTCTGTGAGTCACGTGATCGTCTGTGAGTCACATGATCGTCTGTGAGTCACATGATCGTCTGTGAGTCACATGATCGTCTGTGAGTCACATGATCGTCTGTGAGTCAACGGCGACTCAACAGGAGTCTCTGAACACAGTTTAACTTTCATTTGAAACAGGAAGTCCAGATCTCAACTTCCTGTTTGTGTCAGTAACTTCAACTCTTAACTCGAGACTCACAGACGCTTGAAGACTCAGAAAGTTCCAGATGAATCATCTGTTGAACCTTCAGCAGGTGTGAACCTAGTGTGTGTTATTGTCGTGTCACATGTTTGTGTAACTGTGTTCCACCACTTCTCAACATGTGGGGCGGGGCTGAGAGTGTGTCGCGGAGACGTCAAGAGCGGTCACTGCTGATGAGTCTTGAGGAACATGTTAAAACCTTCTTCATGTAGAATATGTTAAAACCTTCTTCTTGTAGAACATGTTAAAAACTTCTTTATGTAGAACATGTTAAAACCTTCTTTATGTAGAACATGTTAAAACCTTCTTCTTGTAGAACATGTTAAAACCTTCTTCACGTAGAACATGTTAAAACCTTCTTCACGTAGAACATGTTAAAACCTTCTTCTTGTAGAACATGTTAAAACCTTCTTCACGTAGAACATGTTAAAACCTTCTTCAATTCTATTCAATTCAATTTTATTTAAAGTGTCTTATCATAACAAAGTTATCTCAAGACACTATACAGTTGAAATAAGACTACAGTTGATTAAGGAAAAATAGATCCCAGCAATTCATGTAGAACATGTTAAAACCTACTTCATGTAGAACATGTTAAAACCTTCTTCACGTAGAACATGTTAAAACCTTCTTCACGTAGAAGATGTTAAAACATTCTTCACGTAGAACATGTTAAAACCTTCTTCTTGTAGAACATGTTAAAACCTTCTTCACGTAGAACATGTTAAAACCTTCTTCACGTGGAAGATGTTAAAACATTCTTCACGTAGAACATGTTAAAACCTTCTTCATGTAGAACATGTTAAAACCTACTTCACGTAGAAGATGTTAAAACCTTCTTCACATAGAAGATGTTAAAACCTTCTTCACGTAGAACATGTTAAAACCTTCTTCATGTAGAACATGTTAAAACCTTTTTCACGTAGAACATGTTAAAACCTTCTTCACGTAGAACATGTTAAAACCTTCTTCATGTAGAACATGTTAAAACCTTCTTCATGTAGAACATGTTAAAACCTTCTTCATGTAGAACATGTTAACCTTCTTCATGTAGAACATGTTAAAACCTTATTTATGTAGAACATGTTAAAACCTTCTTCATGTAGAACATGTTAAAACCTTCTTCACGTAGAACATGTTAAAACCTTCTTCACGTAGAACATGTTAAAACCTTCTTCACGTAGAACATGTTAAAACCTTCTTCATGTAGAACATGTTAAAACCTTCTTCACGTAGAAGATGTTAAAACCTTCTTCACGTAGAACATGTTAAAACCTTCTTCATGTAGAACATGTTAAAACCTTCTTCACGTAGAACATGTTAAAACCTTCTTCACGTAGAACATGTTAAAACCTTCTTCACGTAGAACATGTTAAAACCTTCTTCACGTAGAACATGTTAAAACCTTCTTCACGTAGAACATGTTAAAACCTTCTTCACGTAGAACATGTTAAAACCTTCTTCACGTAGAACATGTTAAAACCTTCTTCACCCAGAACATTTTAAAACCTTCTTCATGTGAACATGTTAAAACCTTCTTCACAGTAGAACATGTTAAAACCTTCTTCATGTAGAACATGTTAAAACCTTCTTCACTTAGAACATGTTAAAACCTTCTTCATGTAGAACATGTTAAAACCTTCTTCACGTAGAACATGTTAAAACCTTCTTCATGTAGAACATGTTAAAACCTTCTTCACGTAGAACATGTTAAAACCTTCTTCACGTAGAACATGTTAAAACCTTCTTCACGTAGAACATGTTAAAACCTTCTTCACGTAGAACATGTTAAAACCTTCTTCATGTAGAACATGTTAAAACCTTCTTCACGTAGAACATGTTAAAACCTTCTTCATGTAGAACATGTTAAAACCTTCTTCACGTAGAACATTCAACAAGAGGTTATCATGATGGTGGGTCAAACTGACCCGTTGAGACCAGTCTCGAAGCATTCGCAACATTTGTGACAATGTTTTATCATTGATAGATAATAATTGATAGATAATCATTGATAGATAATAATTGATAGATAATCATTGATAGATAATAATTGATAGATAATCATTGATAGATAATAATTGATAGATAATCATTGATGGATAATAATTGATAGATAATCATTGATAGATAATCATTGATAGATAATAATTGATAGATAATCATTGATAGATAATCATTGATAGATGATCATGATAGACGATCATTGATAGACGATCATTGATAGACGATCATTGATAGACGATCATTGATAGACGATCATTGATAGACGATCATTGATAGACGATCATTGATAGACGATCATTGATAGACGATCATTGATAGACGATCATTGATAGAATTCTCTTTCAGGTTGTGATGAAAATCTTCACTTTCCCTCCCACACACTCGGTCTCCATGACGACACAGACGCATACAACCGTCACAACATCCTGCTGATGTCGTCTGGACAACACACTGTGTGTGTGTGTTAAAGTGTGTATGTGTTAAAGTGTGTATATGTGTGTGTGTGTTAAAGTGTGTATGTGTTAAAGTGTGTATATGTGTGTGTGTGTTAAAGTGTTTATATGTGTGTGTGTTAAAGTGTGTATGTGTTAAAGTGTGTATATGTGTGTGTGTTAAAGTGTGTATATGTGTGTGTGTGTGATAAAGTGTTTATAGTAAAAAAAAAAAAAAAAATTATATTAAAAGCGCTTTTTGGGGGCCCGGGGACAAAGCGGTTAAAAAACAAAAACAATACTCAAAACAGTACATACTTCAAAGATCAAGATAATACTGAGAACAACACAGGAGTTCCAGAAATTCAAGGAAAAGCCTGAACAAATAGAAACGTCTTAAGATGTTTCTTAAAGGAGTCAGTAGATCATCAAACACAGATGTTTCTTGAAGGAGTCAGTAGATCATCAAACACAGATGTTTCTTGAAGGAGTCAGTAGATCATCAAACACAGATGTTTCTTGAAGGAGTCAGTAGATCATCAAACACAGATGTTTCTTGAAGGAGTCAGTAGATCATCAAACACAGATGTTTCTTAAAGGAGTCAGTAGATCATCAAACACAGATGTTTCTTGAAGGAGTCAGTAGATCATCAAACACAGATGTTTCTTGAAGGAGTCAGTAGATCATCAAACACACATGTTTCTTGAAGGAGTCAGTAGATCATCAAACACAGATGTTTCTTGAAGGAGTCAGTAGATCATCAAACACAGATGTTTCTTGAAGGAGTCAGTAGATCATCAAACACAGATGTTTCTTGAAGGAGTCAGTAGATCATCAAACACAGATGTTTCTTGAAGGAGTCAGTAGATCATCAAACACAGATGTTTCTTGAAGGAGTCAGTAGATCATCAAACACAGATGTTTCTTAAAGGAGTCAGTAGATCATCAAACACAGATGTTTCAAAAAAAAAAAAAAAAAAAGAACAAAAGAGAGAGAAGATCGTTCCAAAGCTTAGGAGCAACAGCCTGGAAGGATTTCTCTCCTCTGGTCCTGAGTCGTGTGCGTGGAACCATAAGTAGATTCTGATCCACAGACCTCAGAGCCCGAGCTGGGGTGTAAGGCTGGATCAGATCATGAAGGTCTGACCATGAATAGATCTGAAAGTAAGAACCAGAATTTTAAAGTTGATCCTGAAAGAAACTGGAAGCCAGTGAAGAGTTTGAAGGAGAAATGTGAGTTCTTCTACTAGAGCGGCTCAGAATTCTGAATCAACTGCAGACGAGACGATCCTTCTTGTTAAGACATGAAAACAAACTGTTACAATAGTCCAGACGAGAAGAAACAAACACATGGATTATAAGATCCAGATCATGTTCCGACAACATTTTCCTAAGTTTAGAGATTTTTCTCAGTTGAAGGAAACAGTTTCTGGTCAGTTTTCTTCAGTGTTGAACAAGAGACATGTCTTTATCAAATACAACACCCAGGTTTCTCAGGCTCAGTTTGACAGACTGACCTAAGTCACTCAAGTACTGACTCAACCCTGGAATCTTATCATCAACAATCACCAGAGTTTCAGTTTTGTCCACATTTAGCTGTAAAGTGTTTTCACTCATTGTTTGATTTCTAGCAACAATTGACTAAGTTCAGCCTCTGGAGCTCAGTTGGGTCAAAAGAGCAGTAGAGCTGGATGTCATCAGCAAACATGTGATAAGA
The DNA here is from genome assembly GCA_016630915.1 of Callionymus lyra. NCBI lineage: Eukaryota > Metazoa > Chordata > Actinopteri > Syngnathiformes > Callionymidae > Callionymus > Callionymus lyra. The sequence goes on along the minus strand of JACEEU010000880.1, from coordinate 22,927 downwards.
AACATCTGGAAATCTCTGAATGATTTTACCGAGGGGAATCAAGTACAGCAAAAACAATAAAGGACCCAGAACAGAACCTTGAGGGACTCCACACAACAGATCTGCCGATTCAGACCTCATTTGATTGGCAGATACACTAAAACTGCGCCCAGAAAGGTAAGATGAGAACCATTCTTACACAGACCCAGACAGTCTTCATCCCTCAGTCTTCTCAGCAGGATCTGGTGATCAACTGTGTCAAAGGCTGAGGACAGATCCAAGAGAACCAGAACAGTGGATTTACCCGAGTCAGCCGACATCATGATGTCACTGGACACTTTCAATAAAGCTGTCTCTGTAGATGTTTACGGAAGCCAGACTGAAACTTCTCATGGATGTCGCTCTGATCCAGGAACAAAGGCAGCTGCTCAGACACAACCTTCTCCAAGATCTTGGACAAGAAAGGGAGCTTAGAAATAGGCCTGAAATTACTGAGGTCAGTTGGGTCTAAGCCTGGTTTTTTTAGCAGAGGCTCCACAATGGCATGTTTAAATGCATTGGGAAAAACCCCTGTGGAAAGGGAGAGGTTCACCATATTGGTAACCCAGGGGCAAATTACATCAAATACTTTGATAAAAAGCCTACAAGGAAGGACGTCATCTGAGCAAGAGGAGGGTTTCATCTTGTTCACTAGTGCTGAAATATCACCCAAAGATACAGCAGTGAAGGATGACCAATAGGAGGAGAGGGGCATAGAGACAGTAGGGGTTCCAAACAAAGGGGGAGAGATTTTCTCTTTGATCAATTTAATTTTGTCAGTAAAAACCTCAACAATCATTGCTGTCAGCTTCACAGAAGACAGGCGTGATTTGAGGAGCAGGAGACACGAGAGAATTAATCGTGTCAAACAACACTTTGGGGTTGTTCTTATTTGCTGCTACTAGTTTTCTGATGTAATCAGATCTAGCAGTTTCCACCATCTCATTGTAAGAAGACATCAGATCCCTGAGGTGAAGTCTGTGCACCTCAAGTTTAGTGGACTTCCAGAGACGCTCAGTCTTTCAACAAAGTCTCTTCAGACTCAGATCTTCATTTATCCAAGGGCACCGTTTTTTCTGAATTTTCAAGTTCGATTTAACAGGTTTGATCCAGTATTTCAACACAATGATCAGTGAAACAGTGAATCAAACTGTCCACGTTTGGGTAGTCATCAAAGGAAAGAGCGTCAAACATAGCAGAAAAACTGTCTGCAGTATCGGCTGAGATGACACGCCTCTGAGACCTAACTTTCAAAGGCTTAGGTTCAGGGATGAAGTCCAGGTTAAACAAGACAAGAGAATGATCACTCAGATGGACATCATGTACAGATACATTAGAAATGTTCAGGCCAAGAGTAAAAAGTAACTTTTTGATGAGTGGGTTCAGAAACATGTTGCTCAAAATTAAAGGCTTCTGTTAAAGTTCAAAGTTCTTTAGCAGAACAAGATGTGACGTCATCAACATGAAGATTAAAGTCTCAAGAATAAGAACAGATTTGAATAATGGAAGATAAGAAGTCACTGAAGTCAAGAACACTGAAGGACCAGGCGGACGGTAGATTGACACACAATAGAAAGGTCTTGTAGAACCAAGATCATCTGAGACTCAAAAGAAGTGAATTCCTGTGTTTGAATCACTTTGCAAGAACAACTCTCCCTAAAAACAGTAGCAAGACCTCCTCCACGACCAGAGAGGCGAGGCTTCCCCAGGACAGCGCTCCCTACTGGACAGAGTTGGTTCAGATGAATAAACTTCCTCTCTCTGCCAAGTCTCAGAAAGACATAATAAATCCAAATGAACTCTTGTGAAAAGATCATTAAGAATAAAGGATTTATTAGTAATGGAGCGAACATTAAGAAGTCCTACGTTCAGCACCGATGACGTCACTGATGACATCACCGATGACATCACTGATGACATCACTGATGACATCACTGATGACATCACTGATGACATCACTGATGACATCACTGATGACATCACTGAAAAAAAAAAAAAAAAAAAAAAAAGAAAGAAAAAAGGAAGAAAAAAACGGAAAAAAAAAATAAAAACAAAAACAATAAAAAAAAAAATAACAAAAAAAACAATGATATCAGAAGTGATATCAATGATATGCAGCAGAGCGGGATCTTTTGAAGAGAACATGTCACGTGACTGACAGCTGTCACTCACGTTCAACTCCGTAGTAAAAGCCGAATTAAAGAGAGGAAATGAACAAATCTTACCACCTTTCGTTGAGGTCTGGACAGACGGCAGCGCTGATGTGTCGTCACACACAGTGAGAGGGATGTCGATCAAACACCGATGACGTTCGATGACGTCAGAGTTGTTCCGAACGACTGCACGTCTCATCCTGACCTGAACTCCAGCCCGACTCCATCCCTTGTGGAAATCGCCCGGTACTCGAGAGATCAAACGATATTCCACAGAGTCGAGTCGATGAGAAGCGGAGCCGGAAACATATTCACCGGACGTTGGTAACGGTCGCGATTATAGTCCTCCATCGACTCTCTGATGTTGAGAAGAGCATCACGATCATAGATCCTGATGTTGAGACATATCTTTAGTGATATGAGCATAATATCCGGATGTTATATTATATGTGTGTGTGTTAAAGTGTGTATGTGTTAAAGTGTGTATATGTGTGTGTGTGTTAAAGTGTTTATATTTGTGTGTGTTAAAGTGTGTATGTGTCATCAGTGCTTTGCCGCCCAGTCATCCAATCACAGCTGTGTCATTTTGACATAATAACAATAGTTTACAGTGATTGAACCTGTAGCTGCTGCTGGTTTACAAACTTGTATCATTTTTTGTGGGAGGTTTGATGTAAATATATAAAAATCAAAATACACATAATAATGTTTTAAATGTCAAAGTTAAGTTTAAAAGGATATAAAACATTTTTCAGATATTCTTTTCATTATATTGTTTTTCCTTCCAGTATTATACATATATATGCATATATATACTGTATATATTATATATATATATATATATATATATGTATTAGATATACAAGTGAAACTGAGAACGCATTATAATGTTTATATTTATGGGGTCGTAGGTCGCAAGGGTTTTTGAGACTTGTGAGAGGTCAACGACCACTGGCCTAGAATATGAAACATTCTTCTCTCACGTGTTAATCACATGTTAATCACATGTTAATCACATGTGATTAACATGTTTATCACGTGTTGATCACATGTTGATCACATGTTAATCACATGTCAATCACATGTAAATCACGTGTTGATCACGTGTTAATCACATGTTAATCGCATGTTAATCACGTGTTAACAACATGTTAATCGCATGTTAATCACATGTTAATCGCATGTTAATCACATGTTAATCACGTGTTAATCACATGTTAATCACATGTTGATCACATGTTAATCACATGTTGATTACATGTTAATCACATGTTAATCACATGTTAATCACGTGTTAATCGAGGTTAATCACATGTTAATCACGTGTTAATCACATGTTAATCACGTTAATCACATGTTAATCACATGTTAATCACATGTTAATCACGTGTTAATCACGTGTTAATCACATGTTAATCACATGTTAATCACGTGTTAATCACATGTTAATCACATGTTATTCACGTGTTAATCACATGTTAATCACATGTTAATCATGTGTTAATCACATGTTAATCACATGTTAATCATGTATTAATCACATGTTAATCGCATGTTAATCACGTGTTACACATCACATGTTAATCACATGTTAATCACGTGTTAATCGCATGTTAATCACTTATTTGTCACATGTTAATCACATGTTAATCACGTGTTAATCACTTATTGTCACATGTTAATCACATGTTGATCACATGTTAATCACATGTTGATTACATGTTAATCACATGTTAATCACATGTTAATCACGTGTTAATCGAGGTTAATCACATGTTAATCACATGTTATTCACGTGTTAATCACATGTTAATCACGTGTTAATCACATGTTAATCACGTGTTAATCACATGTTAATCACATGTTAATCACATGTTATTCACGTGTTAATCACATGTTAATCATGTGTTAATCACGTGTTAATCACATGTTAATCACATGTTAATCACATGTTAATCACATGTTGATCACATGTTAATCACATGTTAATCACGTGTTAATCACATGTTAATCACATGTTATTCACTTGTTAATCACATGTTAATCACATGTTAATCATGTGTTAATCACGTGTTAATCACGTGTTAATCACATGTTAATCACATGTTAATCACATGTTAATCACATGTTAATCACATGTTAATCACATGTTAATCACGTGTTAATCACGTGTTAATCACATGTTAATCACATGTTAATCACGTGTTAATCACATGTTTGTCCTCAGGTGTGGTCGTGTTCCTCGCAGCAGGACGAGCATCGACGCAGCATCACTTCTCCACGCATGCACCCCCGCATGTCGCCATGACAACCATCCAAAGCACGTCGGACTGGCACCAGGAAGGCTCCGGCAGTGGTCAGTGGCCCCGTGGTCCTGCAAACACTCTCCTCCCGACACCCGCGGGTCCCAGGGCGGTCCAGGTCACGGAGGCCCCGTCCGGCGCCGGTTCCGCCCGAGGAGACGCGCTCGGACTCTTGACGGACGCTCCGGGTCTCCTGCCCGCCGCCCTGGTGCGCCAGGACATGAGACTCTCTCAGGTGCGTCACAGCATCACGACGCGACAGGTGGACTCGCACCTGGTGGAGCCCCCTACAGGTGAGCTGCGGCTGGAGCCCGAGGTTCCCACGTCAGTCCAAACCCAGACGGACAAGACCAGCGTCTCCACGTCGGCTCCGGAGCTCCAGACCCTCACGGTCGTCCCCGACAACCAGACCAGCGCCAACCAGACCGGCTCGGACCCAAGCTCGCCTCCAGGTGGCGCCGCTGAGAACGTCACCGCGGCAGCAGACTGGCTGCTCAACGCCACCTGGACCAGCAGCAGCTCCGGACACCAGGACACGGATCCTCCGTCCACAGCCAGCAGAGACTTCCTCAACAGACAAGACCCCGCCTCCACGCTCGCCCCATGGACCCCGCACAACAGCTCAGGACCCACCCTGGACCCCCCACCCTCGCGTCTGACCTTCTGCCTGAGTGGGATGGACTTGGTTTGGATCGTGTTGACCACGAGCGTCGCTGTGTCGTCCTGCTGTGAGTCCATGACCTCGTCTTTGTTTTGTCATCGTATATAGTCATTATTACTCTATTATAATAGTAATAATCATGTGATAATAGAGTATTTATAATTATTTTAATCATACTTAATAAAGTCAGAATAATAATGTCATAAAGTCATACTCATGTAATAAAGTAATAACACAGTAATAATAAAGTCATACTCATGTAATAACACAGTAATGACAAAGTCATACTGGTGTAATGAAGTAATAACACAGTAATAACACAGTCGCACTGGTGTAATGAAGTATTAACACAGTAATAACACAGTAATAACACAGTTAAACTGGTGTAATACAGTAATAACACAGTAATAACACAGTCGTACTGGTGTAACACAGTAATAACACAGTAATAACAGTCGCACTGGTGTAATGAAGTAATAACACAGTAATAACACAGTCGCACTGGTGTAATGAAGTATTAACACAGTAATAACACAGTAATAACACAGTCGTACTGGTGTAACACAGTAATAACACAGTAATAACACAGTCGCACTGGTGTAACACAGTAATAACACAGTAATAACAGCAGTAATGAAGTAATAACACAGTAATATACACAGTAATAACACAGTAATACTGGTGTAATAACACAGTAAAACAACAGTAATAACACAGTAATACTGTGTAACACAGTAATAACACAGTAAACACAGTAAATAACACAGTAATAACACAGTCATACTGGTGTAACACAGTAATACAGTAATAACACAGTAATAACACAGTCATACTGGTGTAACACAGTAATAACACAGTAATAACACAGTCATACTAGTGTAACACAGTAATAACACAGTAATAATACAGTAATAACACAGTCATACTGGTGTAACACAGTAATAACACAGTAATAACACAGTCATACTGGTGTAACACAGTAATAACACAGTAATAACACAGTCATACTGGTGTAACACAGTAATAACACAGTAATAACACAGTCATACTGGTGTAACACAGTAATAACACAGTAATAACACAGTCATACTAGTGTAACACAGTAATAACACAGTAATAACACAGTCAATATGGTGTAACACAGTAATAACACAGTAATAACACAGTCATACTGGTGTAACACAGTAATAACACAGTAATAACACAGTCATACTGGTGTAACACAGTAATAACACAGTAATAACACAGTCATACTGGTGTAACACAGTAATAACACAGTAATAACACAGTAATAACACAGTCATACTGGTGTAACACAGTAATAACACAGTAATAACACAGTCATACTGGTGTAAACAGTAATAACACAGTAATAACACAGTCATACTGTAAAGTAATAACACAGTCATACTGGTGTAACACAGTAATAACACAGTAATAACACAGTCATACTAGTGTAACACAGTAATAACACAGTAATAACACAGTCATACTAGTGTAACACAGTAATAACACAGTAATAACACAGTCATACTAGTGTAACACAGTAATAACACAGTAATAACACAGTCATACTGGTGTAACACAGTAATAACACAGTAATAACACAGTCATACTAGTGTAACACAGTAATAACGTGGAGTGTCTCCTCAGCTGTGTTGTTGACCGTCTGCTGCTTGAAGCGACGAAGGAAGTCTTCAGGGCAGGAGAACCTGAGCTACTGGAACAACGCCATCACCATGGACTACTTCAGCCGACACGCCGTCGAGCTTCCTAAGGAGATCCACACTCTGGAGAGTGAGGTACGTTCCTCAGCCAGTTTGTGTACAATTGTCTTCTCACTAAAATCAAATAAATATAAAATGTATTTAAAAACATTCATTCAAAATGTTTAGAATCACGATTGTTGTTGTTATTGAGTTAAATGTCTCCATCTAGTGGACGTTGTTGCTCATGACACGTTGAATGATTGAGAAAGTTTTCATCGGTCCTTTTTTCTTTTAATCATTCATTTATTCTTTCTTTTATTCATTTATTTATTCTTTCATTCTTTCTTTAATTAATTAATTCTTTAATTCTTTATCTTATTCATTTGTTCATTCATTTATTATTTCTCTCTGTCTTAAATTAATTAATTCTTTCTTTTATTCATTCATTAATTCTTTCTTTTATTCATTCGTTTATTCTTTATTGTATTCATTCATTCAATTATTCTTTCATTTATTCATTATTTAATTAATTAATTCATTCTTTAATTAATTAATTAATTAATTAATTCTTTAATTAATTAATTAATTAATTAATTCTTTCATTGTTTCTTTTATTCATTCATTTATTTTTTCATTCTTTCTTTTATTCGTTCGTTCATTCATTCATTCATTCATTCATTCTTTCATTAATTAATTAATTAATTAATTCTTTCATTCATTCTTTCATTCTTTCATTCATTCCTTCATTCATTCACTTATTATTTCATTCATTCTTCAGCTTCTGTAGCTTCACATGATTGATTAGTTTCTCTCTGAGTCATCCCCCTTTCCTTCTCTCTTCCTCCTCTTCCAACTCTCTTCTCTTCCTCCTCCCAGCGGTCACATGACCTGTCACTCACGCTGCCTGTCGTTGCAGGACCTGGACTCTTGTCTGCCCCCTAACGGCGACTATGGGGGCAGCAGCGTCGTGCTGGTGAACCCGTTCTGTCAGGAGAGTCTGTTCATCAACAGAGAGAAGTCCTGCGTGTAGAGCGCCCCCTGCTGGCGGACTCTGGACCACGTGTTCGCTATGACGTCATATTTTTCTGATGTACATTTTATAAAACAATGTTGTTGTGATGAAGATTTTTATGTCTTTCTATAAACTTGATTTACTGCTGAGTCGACGCTTTTCTTCGTGTTGTGAGTCTGTGTGAGTCTGTGTCTGTGTGTGTGTGTGAGTCTGTGTCTGTGTGTGTGTGTGTTTTTTTTTTTTTTTTTTTTTGTGTTTTGAGTCTGTGTGAGTCTGTTCCACATGAAAGTATCTGACCACATGATAGTATCTGACCACATGACAGTATCTGACCACATGACATTATCTGACCACATGATAGTATCTGACCACATGACAGTATCTGACCACATGACAGTATCTTCTGACCACATGATAGTATCTGACCACATGACAGTATCTGACCACATGATAGTATCTGACCACATGACAGTATCTGACCACATGATAGTATCTGACCACATGACAGTATCTGACCACATGATAGTATCTGACCACATGATAGTATCTGACCACATGACAGTATCTGACCACATGACAGTATCTGACCACATGATAGTATCTGACCACATGACAGTATCTGACCACATGATAGTATCTGACCACATGATAGTATCTGACCACATGACAGTATCTGACCACATGATAGTATCTGACCACATGACATTATCTGACCACATGATAGTATCTGACCACATGACAGTATCTGACCACATGATAGTATCTGACCACATGACATTATCTGACCACATGAAAGTATCTGACCACATGACATTATCTGACCACATGACAGTATCTGACCACATGATAGTATCTGACCACATGACATTATCTGACCACATGATAGTATCTGACCACATGACAGTATCTGACCACATGACAGTATCTGACCACATGATAGTATCTGACCACATGACAGTATCTGACCACATGATAGTATCTGACCACATGACAATATCTGACCACATGATAGTATCTGACCACATGATAGTATCTGACCACATGACAGTATCTGACCACATGATATCATTCCAATGACAATTATCTGACCACATGAAAGTATCTGACCACATGACAATATCTGACCACATGATAGTATCTGACCACATGATAGTATCTGACCACATGACAATATCTGACCACATGAAAGTATCTGACCACATGAAAGTATCTGACCACATGACAGTATCTGACCACATGACAATATCTGACCACATGATAGTATCGGACCACATGACAGTTCTGACCACATGACAGTATCTGACCACATGACAGTATCTGACCACATGACAATATCTGACCACATGATAGTATCTGACCACATGACAGTATCTGACCACATGACAGTATCTGACCACATGATAGTATCTGACCACATGATAGTATCTGACCACATGACAGTATCTGACCACATGATAGTATCTGACCACATGATAGTATCTGACCACATGACAGTATCTGACCACATGATAGTATCTGACCACATGACAGTATCTGACCACATGAAAGTATCTGACCACATGACATTATCTGACCACATGATAGTATCTGACCACATGACAGTATCTGACCACATGATAGTATCTGACCACATGACAGTATCTGACCACATGAAAGTATCTGACCACATGATAGTATCTGACCACATGATAGTATCTGACCACATGACAGTATCTGACCACATGAAAGTATCTGACCACATGATAGTATCTGACCACATGACAGTATCTGACCACATGATAGTATCTGACCACATGACAATATCTGACCACATGAAAGTATCTGACCACATGATAGTATCTGACCACATGACATTATCTGACCACATGATAGTATCTGACCACATGACAGTATCTGACCACATGAAAGTATCTGACCACATGATAGTATCTGACCACATGATAGTATCTGACCACATGACAGTATCTGACCACATGATAGTATCTGACCACATGACAGTATCTGACCACATGACAGTATCTGACCACATGATAGTATCTGACCACATGATAGTATCTGACCACATGATAGTATCTGACCACATGACAGTATCTGACCACATGACAAGTATCTGACCACATGACAGTATCTGACCACATGATAGTATCTGACCACATGACAGTATCTGACCACATGATAGTATCTGACCACATGACAGTATCTGACCACATGACAGTATAGTATCTGACCACATGACAGTATCTGACCACATGACAGTATCTGACCACATGACAGTATCTGACCACATGATAGTATCTGACCACATGATAGTATCTGACCACATGACAGTATCTGACCACATGATAGTATCTGACCACATGACAGTATCTGACCACATGATAGTATCTGACCACATGATAGTATCTGACCACATGACAGTATCTGACCACATGACAGTATCTGACCACATGATAGTATCTGACCACATGACAGTATCTGACCACATGATAGTATCTGACCACATGATAGTATCTGACCACATGACAGTATCTGACCACATGACAGTATCTGACCACATGATAGTATCTGACC
>JACEEU010000880.1:0-7500 GCA_016630915.1 Callionymus lyra | reverse complement strand
ATCAGAGCATGAGGCTACAGTATATATACAGAGCATGAGGCTACAGTATATAATTAAACACATGAGGCTACAGTATATATTCAGAGCATGAGGCTACAGTATATATTCAGAGCATGAGGCTACAGTATATATTCAGAGCATGAGGCTACAGTATATATTCAGAGCATGAGGCTACAGTATATATTCAGAGCATGAGGCTACAGTATATATTCAGAGCATGAGGCTCCAGTATATATTCAGAGCATGAGGCTACAGTATATATTCAGAGCATGAGGCTACAGTATATATTCAGAGCATGAGGCTACAGTATATATTCAGAGCATGAGGCTACAGTATATATTCAGAGCATGAGGCTACAGTATATATTCAGAGCATGAGGCTACAGTATATATTCAGAGCATGAGGCTACAGTATATATACACATGGGCTACAGTATATATAGAGCATGAGGCTACAGTATATATTCAGAGCATGAGGCTACAGTATATATAACACATGAGGCACAGTCTGAGGCTACAGTATATATTCAGAGCATGAGGCTACAGTATATATACAACATGAGGCTACAGTATATATTCAGAGCATGAGGCTACAGTATTATATACACATGAGGCTACAGTATATATTCAGAGCATGAGGCTACAGTATATATTCAGAGCATGAGGCTACAGTATATATTCAGAGCATGAGGCTACAGTATATATACAGAGCATGAGGCTACAGTATATATTCAGAGCATGAGGCTACAGTATATATTCAGAGCATGAGGCTACAGTATTATACACATGAGGCTCAGTATATATTCAGAGCATGAGGCTACAGTATATATTAGAGCATGAGGCTACAGTATATATTCAGAGCATGAGGCTACAGTATATATTCAGAGCATGAGGCTACAATAACACATGAGGCTACAGTATATATTCAGAGCATGAGGCTACAGTATATATTCAGAGCATGAGGCTACAGTATATATTCAGAGCATGAGGCTACAGTATATATTCAGAGCATGAGGCTACAGTATATATTCAGAGCATGAGGCTACAGTATATATTCAGAGCATGAGGCTACAGTATATATACACATGAGGCTACAGTATATATACACATGAGGCTACAGTATATATACATGACACATGAGGGGCTACAGTATATATTCAGAGCATGAGGCTACAGTATATATTCAGAGCATGAGGCTACAGTATATATACACATGAGGCTACAGTATATATTCAGAGCATGAGGCTACAGTATATATATACACATGAGGCTACAGTATATATTCAGAGCATGAGGCTACAGTATATATTCAGAGCATGAGGCTACAGTATATATTCAGAGCATGAGGCTACAGTATATATTCAGAGCATGAGGCTACAGTATATATACAGACATGAGGCTACAGTATATATTCAGAGCATGAGGCTACAGTATATATACATGTTCATGAGGCTACAGTATATATTCAGAGCATGAGGCTACAGTATATATACAGGCAATGAGGCTACAGTATATATATACACATGAGGCTACAGTATATATTCAGAGCATGAGGCTACAGTATATATACACATGAGGCTACAGTATATATACACATGAGGCTACAGTATATATTCAGAGCATGAGGCTACAGTATATATTCAGAGCATGAGGCTACAGTATATATTCAGAGCATGAGGCTACAGTATATATACACATGAGGCACAGAGGCTACAGTATATATTCAGAGCATGAGGCTACAGTATATATACACATACTACAGTATGAGCATGAGGCTACAGTATATATTCAGAGCATGAGGCTACAGTATATATTCAGAGCATGAGGCTACAGTATATATCAAATGAGGCTACAGTATATATACAGAGGCCAGTATATATTCAGAGCATGAGGCTACAGTATATATTCAGAGCATGAGGCTAGGCTAAGTATATATACAGAGCATGAGGCTACAGTATATATTCAGAGCATGAGGCTACAGTATATATTCAGAGCATGAGGCTACAGTATATATTCAGAGCATGAGGCTACAGTATATATTCAGAGCATGAGGCTACAGTATATATACACATGAGGCTACAGTATATATTCAGAGCATGAGGCTACAGTATATATACACATGAGGCTATATATTCAGAGCATGAGGCTACAGTATATATTCAGAGCATGAGGCTACAGTATATATTCAGAGCATGAGGCTACAGTATATATTCAGAGCATGAGGCTACAGTATATATTCAGAGCATGAGGCTACAGTATATATATACACATGAGGCTACAGTATATATTCAGAGCATGAGGCTACAGTATATATTCAGAGCATGAGGCTACAGTATATATACACATGAGGCTACAGTATATATAAACATGAGGCTACAGTATATATTCAGAGCATGAGGCTACAGTATATATTCAGAGCATGAGGCTACAGTATATATTAGACATGAGGCTACAGTATATATCTGAACATGGGCTACAGTATATATACACATGAGGCTACAGTATATATTCAGAGCATGAGGCTACAGTATATATACACATGAGGCTACAGTATATATTCAGAGCATGAGGCTACAGTATATATTCAGAGCATGAGGCTACAGTATATATTCAGAGCATGAGGCTCTATATATATTCAGGCATGAGGCTACAGTATATATTCAGAGCATGAGGCTACAGTATATATTCAGAGCATGAGGCTACAGTATATATACACATGAGGCTACAGTATATATTCAGAGCATGAGGCTACAGTATATATACACATGAGGCTACAGTATATATATACACATGAGGCTACAGTATATATTCAGAGCATGAGGCTACAGTATATATTCAGAGCATGAGGCTACAGTATATATATACACATGAGGCTACAGTATATATATACACATGAGGCTACAGTATATATACACATGAGGCTACAGTATATATTCAGAGCATGAGGCTACAGTATATATTCAGAGCATGAGGCTACAGTATATATACACATGAGGCTACAGTATATATTCAGAGCATGAGGCTACAGTATATATTCAGAGCATGAGGCTACAGTATATATTCAGAGCATGAGGCTACAGTATATATTCAGAGCATGAGGCTACAGTATATATTCAGAGCATGAGGCTACAGTATATATTCAGAGCATGAGGCTACAGTATATATTCAGAGCATGAGGCTACAGTATATATTCAGAGCATGAGGCTACAGTATATATTCAGAGCATGAGGCTACAGTATATATTCAGAGCATGAGGCTACAGTATATATTCAGAGCATGAGGCTACAGTATATATTCAGAGCATGAGGCTACAGTATATATTCAGAGCATGAGGCTACAGTATATATTCAGAGCATGAGGCTACAGTATATATTCAGAGCATGAGGCTACAGTATATATACACATGAGGCTACAGTATATATTCAGAGCATGAGGCTACAGTATATATTCAGAGCATGAGGCTACAGTATATATTCAGAGCATGAGGCTACAGTATATATTCAGAGCATGAGGCTACAGTATATATTCACATGAGGCTACAGTATATATTCAGAGCATGAGGCTACAGTATATATTCAGAGCATGAGGCTACAGTATATATTCAGAGCATGAGGCTACAGTATATATACACATGAGGCTACAGTATATATTCAGAGCATGAGGCTACAGTATATATTCAGAGCATGAGGCTACAGTATATATTCAGACATGAGGCTACAGTATATATTCAGAGCATGAGGCTACAAGGCTACAGTATATATACAAGCATGAGGCTACAGTACATAATATACACATGAGGCTAGACAGTATATATTCAGAGCATGAGGCTACAGTATATATTAGAGCATGAGGCTACAGTATATATTCAGAGCATGAGGCTACAGTATATATTCAGACATGAGGCTACAGTATATATTCAGAGCATGAGGCTACAGTATATATACACATGAGGCTACAGTATATATACACATGAGGCTACAGTATATATATATTCAGGCATGAGGCTACAGTATATATTCAGAGCATGAGGCTACAGTATATATTAGAGCATGAGGCTACAGTATATATTCAGAGCATGAGGCTACAGTATATATACAGAGCATGAGGCTACAGTATATATACAGAGCATGAGGCTACAGTATATATACAGAGCATGAGGCTACAGTATATATACAGACATGAGGCTACAGTATATATTCAGAGCATGAGGCTACAGTATATATTCACAGCTGAGGCTACAGTAGTATATTCAGAGCATGAGGCTACAGTATATATTCAGAGCATGAGGCTACAGTAGTATATACAGAGCATGAGGCTACAGTATATATACAGAGCATGAGGCTACAGTATATATTCAGAGCATGAGGGCTACGGTATATATTCAGAGCATGAGGCTACAGTATATATTCAGAGCATGAGGCTACAGTATATATTCAGAGCATGAGGCTACAGTATATATTCAGAGCATGAGGCTACAGTATATATACACATGAGGCTACAGTATATATACACATGAGGCTACAGTATATATACACATGAGGCTACAGTATATATACACATGAGGCTACAGTATATATACACATGAGGCTACAGTATATATTCAGAGCATGAGGCTACAGTATATATACACATGAGGCTACAGTATATATTCAGAGCATGAGGCTACAGTATATATTCAGAGCATGAGGCTACAGTATATATTCAGAGCATGAGGCTACAGTATATATTCAGAGCATGAGGCTACAGTATATATACACATGAGGCTACAGTATATATACACATGAGGCTACAGTATATATTCAGAGCATGAGGCTACAGTATATATTCAGAGCATGAGGCTACAGTATATATACACATGAGGCTACAGTATATATATACACATGAGGCTACAGTATATATTCAGAGCATGAGGCTACAGTATATATACACATGAGGCTACAGTATATATATACACATGAGGCTACAGTATATATACACATGAGGCTACAGTATATATATACACATGAGGCTACAGTATATATACACATGAGGCTACAGTATATATACACATGAGGCTACAGTATATATATACACATGAGGCTACAGTATATATTCATATACACATGAGGCTACAGTATATATACAGACATGAGGCTACAGTATATATACACATGAGGCTACAGTATATATCAGAGCACATGAGGCTACATATATATATACACATGAGGCTACAGTATATATTCAGAGGCATGAGGCTGAGGCTACAGTACAGTATATATATACACATGAGGCTACAGTATATATACACATGAGGCTACATATATATACAGAGCATGAGGCTACAGTATATACTACAGAGCATGAGGCTCACAGTTATGAGTAATCCATCACGTAGGGGTGAGCTACAGTATATATTCAGAGCATGAGGCTACAGTATATATGACAGCCACTTAAGGCCACAGTATATATAACAACAAGAGCAAGCAACAGTACACTGTACAGTGAGCAATGATGAGGAAAAACTTCCTTTTAGAAGCAGAAACCTCGAGCGGAACCAGACTCATTGTTGACGGCCTGCCGCTTTGACCGGCTGGGAGGAAGGATGGGGGGGTAGACAGATGGATAAAGAGAAGAGTGAGGGAGGATATAGTGAGAGAAAAAAGAGGACAGTGTAGGAGGGTCCATGGAGGTGCTGGAGAGAACTCTGGATCTGATGGCGTCTTGGAGATCCTGGATCAGCAGCAGCTCTGGAGGTCCTGGAGCTCCAGGAGAGAAATAAAAAGGTGTTTAAACTGCACAGGTGATGAATGTAATGCAGAAAAGGAAGGATATACAGAGCTCTTAAAGGTTAAGAGAAGAATTTTAAATTATATTCTAAATTCTACAGGAAGCCAATGTTCAGACACAATACTCACCTTAATCCTCCAACTCGGGAACAATTGGAAAAAAGCCACCTTACCAGAATGGACAATGGAGACTGGATGTGTGCCTATAGGAAAATAACAGTGAAAGCAGAGATACATGGTAGGGAGTGCAACTACTCTACACTATGAACATCTAAAAACAACTTACTTTTGCCTATGGCATTAGACTGCAAAAATGACTGCAGTATTCGGAACCTTCTTTTTTTTTTTTTTTAGAATCCCTTATTAGTCCCGCGAGGGGAAATTCAACCATTCACACATACTGATGGGAGTAGGCTGCACACCTGCACACCTGCACACTTGCGCCAAGTTCACCATCAGGAGCAATCAGGGTGAAGTGTCTTCAGGGACACAACGACACAAGCTTGTCTGGAGCTGGGATTGAACCTGCAACCTTTTGGACTGCAGGCAACCACTCTACCATCTGAGCTATGACGCCCCCTACCTTCCGGTCCCAGTGTAACCTACGGAAATGAATATAAAGGTTATCCATTTTTATTTTCAAAGAATGACCTTACGAACACGTTTACCTGGTAAACTGTTTTTGAATTCCAGGCCACACCCTCTGCAGGAGTCGATTGTGTACATCCTGTAGAACTCTTTTCTAAAGGATGCAGAATTTGTGCTCCAGGTATTAATGCCTCAGGAAATATGTAAAAAAGAAAAGTCGTAAGAAAAAGGAGTTGGATAGGATTTGTGAATACATGCATGTTGTACTTACTATCAAGCCACTGAAAATGTGCCCGTATTCTGAAGAAATCTGCAGAAACGGTGTCTCTGAAAGTGGTCACACCAGGCTCAATGTAAGGTTACACCATCTCCCACCAGTAGGATAACCTCAGTAGGATAACCTCAGTAGGATAACCTCAGTAGGATAACCTCAGTAGGATAACCTCAGTAGGATAACCTCAGTAGGATAACCTCAACGTTTTTCAATAATATGACAACAAATCTCAATAGTATGAAAATTAGAAAATGTTTATTGCCAGTAGTGTTAAAAAAACACGATTTTTTTTTGTAGTGCATACATTATACAAATATGACAATTAAAAAAATGACTCGTTCAATAAAGTTAGCATATGTACATTTAATAATTGATTTAATTGATTTAAAAAAAATCGAAACCTAAATAATTACTGAGGTGTTTATGATCCGAACTACAGACAAGTTATTGAAAGAGGAATATTCTAACTTTTTTTTTTTTGAAAAGCGAATTATTTCGGAACTCGAATGATTTTTATTTCATTATACAGCTGTGCTTTATTATTATAGTATTATTATGTTATTATTATGTTATTATTAGTAAAACAGCTTCAGCCAATCAGCGGCTTCGTCACATGTAGCGCAGACCCTTCCGTTGGTCTCAAAGTCACATGATCGTCAGACCAGGAAATGAAAGAACGGAAAGTGATCATGTTGACGAAGATCGTCTTTTTGTCAATATAAATGTTTTATGAGGTTAAAAGTATCATGTAAACGTTCTGTTGACGTTTCTTTAACCCATAAAAAATATTTTAAAGAGACGTTCGCATATGACGCGTGTGACGTCATCACGTAGGAAGTGGGGGGACCGATATTGTAGGGGGGACCGAAATTGT
>JACEEU010000879.1:27500-38505 GCA_016630915.1 Callionymus lyra | reverse complement strand
TAGTGTGTCTGATATAGTGTGTGTGATAATAATAGTTTGTCTGATATAGTGTGTGTGATAATAATAGTGTGTCTGATATAGTGTGTGTGATAATAATAGTGTGTCTGATATAGTGTGTGTGATTATAATAGTGTGTCTGATATAGTGTGTGTGATTCTGATACAAGGGTTTCTCTCGTAACAAACCTTCTGCTCTGAGCATCAACTGATCCAAGAGATTCTCGTCGCTTTAACCCACTTCAACACTCGCTCCATTCATGACCTCCGTCCTCACATCCATCCTAGTTCAAGTCCCTGCTTCATCCCTTCCTCAACATACGAGTGTGACATCAACACACATGAACGTACGAGTGTGACATCAACACACATGAACGTACGAGTGTGACATCAACACACATGAACGTACGAGTGTGACATCAACACACATGAACGTACGAGTGTGACATCAACACACATGAACGTACGAGTGTGACATCAACACACATGAACGTACGAGTGTGACATCAACACACATGAACGTACGAGTGTGACATCAACACACATGAACGTACGAGTGTGACTTATACACACATGAACGTACGAGTGTGACATCAACACACATGAACGTACGAGTGTGACATCAACACACATGAACGTACGAGTGTGACATCAACACACATGAACGTACGAGTGTGACATCAACACACATGAACGTACGAGTGTGACATCAACACACATGAACGTACATGAACCTACGAGTGTGACATCAACACACATGAACGTACGAGTGTGACATCAACACACATGAACGTACGAGTGTGACATCAACACACATGAACGGTGTGACATCAACACACATGAAGGTACGAGTGTGACATCAACGAACACACATGAACGTCACACATGAACGTACGAGTGTGACATCAACACACATGAACGCGAGTGTGACATTACATCAACACACATGAACATGAACGTACGAGTGTGACATCAACACACATGAACGCACATGAACGTGTGACATCAACACACATGAACGTACGAGTGTGACATCAACACACATGAACGTACGAGTGTGACATCAACACACATGAACGTACGAGTGTGACATCAACACACATGAAGGTACGAGTGTGTCATCAACGCACATGAACGTACGAGTGTGACATCAACACACATGAACGTACAGTGTGACACACATGAAGGTACGAGTGTGACATCAACACACATGAAGGTACGAGTGTGTCTTGATTCTCAGGAACACTAATTTGATAACAACGTTCCCATCCCACGCAAAAAAAACCCAAAAAAAACCAAAAAGAAAAAAAACACCCAAACCCCCCGGCCAAGCCCAGGAAAAAAAAACCCCCCAGAAAAGACAAGGAGGAAAAGGCCCCCACAGCGGCCCGGCCGAAAAAAAGGAAAAATCGGGAACGGGGAAGAGAGGGAAAAAGGGGAAAAAAAAAGGGAAAAGGGGGGAAAGAAGGGAAGGGAGAAGGAAGGGGTGAGAGAGGGAAGGAGGTTGAAGATAAGTGTATGGGTGAGTGGAGGCTCCCCGGATGTCTCTTCCCAAGTCATCTAAAGGATCTGGTCAGCATGTCAGCTGTATATATCTGGTGTTTATATCTGGTGTATATATCTGGTGTATATATCTGGTGTATATATCTGGTGTATATATCTGGTGTCTATATGATCTGGTGTATATATCTGGTGTATATATCTGGTGTTTATATCTGGTGTATATATCTGGTGTTTATATCTGGTGTATATATCTGGTGTATATATCTGGTGTTTATATCTGGTGTATATATCTGGTGTATATATCTGGTGTATATATCTGGTGTATATATCTGGTGTATATATCTGGTGTATATATCTGGTGTATATATCTGGTGTATATATCTGGTGTATATATCTGGTGTATATATCTGGTGTATATATCTGGTGTATATATCTGGTGTTATATCTGGTGTTTATATATATCTGGTGTATATATCTGGTGTATATATCTGGTGTATATATCTGGTGTATAAACCTGGTGTATATATCTGGTGTATATACTGTATCTGGTGTTTATATCTGGTGTATATATCTGGTGTATATATCTGGTGTATATATCTGGTGTATATATACTGGTGTGTATATATCTGGTGTATATATCTGGTGTATATATCTGGTGTATATATCTGGTGTATATATCTGGTGTATATATCTGGTGTATATATCTGGTGTATATATCTGGTGTATATATCTGGTGTATATATTGTATATATCTGGTGTATATATCTGGTGTATATATCTGGTGTATATATCTGGTGTATATATCTGGTGTTTATATCTGGTGTATATATCTGGTGTATATATCTGGTGTATATATCTGGTGTTTATATCTGGTGTATATATCTGGTGTTTATATCTGGTGTATATATCTGGTGTATATATCTGGTGTATATATCTGGTGTATATATCTGGTGTTTATATCTGGTGTTTATATCTGGTGTATATATCTGGTGTATATATCTGGTGTATATATCTGGTGTATATATCTGGTGTATATATCTGGTGTATATATCTGGTGTATATATCTGGTGTTTATATCTGGTGTTTATATCTGGTGTATATATCTGGTGTATATATCTGGTGTATATATCTGGTGTATATATCTGGTGTGTATATATCTGGTGTGTATATATCTGGTGTATATATCTGGTGTATATATCTGGTGTATATATCTGGTGTATATCTGGTGTATATATCTGGTGTATATATCTGGTGTATATATCTGGTGTATATATCTGGTGTTTATATCTGGTGTATATATCTGGTGTTTATATCTGGTGTTTATATCTGGTGTTTATATCTGGTGTATATATCTGGTGTATATATCTGGTGTTTATATCTGGTGTTTATATCTGGTGTTTATATCTGGTGTTTATATCTGGTGTATATATCTGGTGTATATATCTGGTGTATATATATCTGGTGTATATATCTGGTGTATATATCTGGTGTTTATATCTGGTGTTTATATCTGGTGTTTATATCTGGTGTTTATATCTGGTGTATATATCTGGTGTTTATATCTGGTGTTTATATCTGGTGTTTATATCTGGTGTTTATATCTGGTGTATATATCTGGTGTATATATCTGGTGTATATATCTGGTGTATATATCTGGTGTATATATCTGGTGTATATATCTGGTGTATATATCTGGTGTATATATCTGGTGTATATATCTGGTGTATATATGACTGGTGTATATATCTGGTGTATATATCTGGTGTATATATCTGGTGTATATATCTGGTGTATATATCTGGTGTTTATATCTGGTGTATATATCTGGTGTGTATATATCTGGTGTATATATCTGGTGTTTATATCTGGTGTATATATCTGGTGTATATATCTGGTGTATATATCTGGTGTATATATCTGGTGTATATATCTGGTGTATATATCTGGTGTTTATATCTGGTGTTTATATCTGGTGTATATATCTGGTGTATATATCTGGTGTGTATATATCTGGTGTGTATATATCTGGTGTGTATATATCTGGTGTGTATATATCTGGTGTATATATCTGGTGTTTATATCTGGTGTATATATCTGGTGTATATATCTGGTGTTTATATCTGGTGTATATATCTGGTGTTTATATCTGGTGTATCTGGTGTATATCTGGTGTATATATCTGGTGTTTATATCTGGTGTTTATATCTGGTGTTTATATCTGGTGTTTATATCTGGTGTTATATCTGGTGTATATATCTGGTGTATATATCTGGTGTATATATCTGGTGTTTATATCTGGTGTTTATATCTGGTGTTTATATCTGGTGTTTATATCTGGTGTATATATCTGGTGTATATATCTGGTGTATATATCTGGTGTTTATATCTGGTGTTTATATCTGGTGTTTATATCTGGTGTTTATATCTGGTGTATATATCTGGTGTTTATATCTGGTGTATATATCTGGTGTATATATCTGGTGTTTATCTGGTGTATATATCTGGTGTATATATCTGGTGTATATATCTGGTGTTTATATCTGGTGTATATATCTGGTGTATATATCTGGTGTATATATCTGGTGTTTAATCTGGTGTATATCTGGTGTGTTTTATATCTGGTGTATATATCTGGTGTATATATCTGGTGTATATATCTGGTGTATATATCTGGTGTATATATCTGGTGTATATATCTGGTGTATATATCTGGTGTTTATATCTGGTGTGTATATCTGGTGGGTTATATCTGGTGTTTATATCTGGTGTATATATCTGGTGTATATATCTGGTGTATATATCTGGTGTTTATATCTGGTGTTTATATCTGGTGTTTATATCTGGTGTTTATATCTGGTGTATATATCTGGTGTTTATATCTGGTGTTTATATCTGGTGTATATATCTGGTGTATATATCTGGTGTTTATATCTGGTCGTAAACTGGCTCAGAATGGCCGACGACCTGTGGTTCATGACCTCGTCCGTACATCAGGAACCATCTTGATGTATGTATGTATGTATGTATGTATATATATATATATATATATATATATATATATTCCCAAACAAAGTTTTATCTCGATCCAAACTCCTGAGTCTGGCCTTGAAAGACCTGATGCTTCGCTGCCTCACGTTCATGGACACATGAGCTCCTACTGTTTGTGTTTGTGTTTCCTCTCCCCCTTTGTGGGGGGGGGCGCCCCCTTTTTTTCTCTCTTTGTTTCGTCCTGATTTAGAAAAGACAACGATGTGTTTTCAGAGACACTTTGAAGTCAAAGAATCTCAACACAACGTTTGCTTATGTGTCAATAAGTTGTGTAGTAAAACATCTACTCAACTAATTACTGCTTTCACAGCAAAAACGCACGGCTACAAAATACAACACACAGCTACACAATAACAGCTACAAATACAACACACAGCTACACAATATCAGCTAAACAGTACAACACACAGATACACAATACAACACACAGCTACACAATAACAGCTACACAATAGTGTGTGATGGATGAAGAGATGATGTTGGTCTCAAACAGAAAAGTCTCGACATGTTTTCATGACGTAGACGAAGAAACTCACCGTCGTCGTCCTTCATGTTCTGGTGCATCTCGCTGTGAGTCGGGCTGAGGTCACACGCTGCTCCCAGATCAGCTGCCAGCCATGCAGGCTCGCTCATGTCCACCTTCTGGCTGCTCACAGAGCTGTCATCCTGAGGAGACACGCTGGTCAGACTCAAGTCTTTCTTCTGGACAATAGATTTCAAGAAATTAGATGGAAAATGAAAACACATAAGTCGTTATTTTAAAGGTTTGATCAGTTATTTTAAAGGTTTGATCAGTTCTGTGAGGACCAGAGTGTCCTGTGAGGACCAGAGTGTCCCGTGAGGACCAGAGTGTCCTGTGAGGACCAGAGTGTCCTGTGAGGACCAGAGTGTCCTGTGAGGACCAGAGTGTCCCGTGAGGACCAGAGTGTCCTGTGACCAGAGAGACCGGAGACCAGAGAGTCCTGTGAGGACCAGAGTGTCCTGTGAGGACCAGAGTGTCCTGTGAGGACCAGAGTGTCCTGTGAGGACCAGAGTGTCCTGTGAGGACCAGAGGACCAGAGTGTCCTGTGAGCCAGCCACCACCCTCCCCGACGCCAAAAGCGTGTCGGGAGGAGAGAGGGTCCGGTGGGGACCAGAGTGTCCCGTGAGGGCCAGAGAGTCCTGTGAGGACCAGAGTGTCCCGTGAGGACCAGAGTGTCCCGTGAGGACCAGAGTGTCCCGTGAGGACCAGAGTGTCCTGTGCTTGTACTGTGAAAGTGTTTGTGAACCGTGGTTGTGTGGGGAGGGCGAGGGGGTCGTGAGGACAAGGTGTCCCGTGGGGCCGAGTGGTCGGTGGGAGCGGAGAGTCGCGTGGAGGACCAGAGTGTCCTGTGAGGGACCAGAGAGTCCCTGTGAGGGACCAGAGAGTCCTGTGAGGACCAGAGAGTCCAAGTGTAAAAAAGTCCTGTGAGGACCAGAGTGTCCTGTGAGGACCAGAGTAGTCCGGGGGGGACAAAAAACCCCAAAAAACAAAAAAAAAAAACAAAAACACCAAACCCCCACCCCCACCCACCCCCCCTCCTTGACCACCGTCTCTTCTGGTGGGGGCCAGAGAGTCCTGTGAGGACCAGAGAGTCCTGTGAGGACCAGAGTGTCCCGTGAGGACCAGAGTGTCCCGTGAGGACCAGAGTGTCCCGTGAGGGCCAGAGAGTCCTGTGAGGACCAGAGTGTCCTGTGAGGACCAGAGTGTCCCGTGAGGACCAGAGTGTCCTGTGACCAGAGTGTCCTGTGAGGACCAGAGAGTCCTGTGAGGACCAGAGTGTCCTGTGAGGACCAGAGAGTCCTGTGAGGACCAGAGAGTCCTGTGAGGACCAGAGTGTCCTGTGAGGACCAGAGAGTCCTGTGAGGACCAGAGAGTCCCGTGAGGGCCAGAGAGTCCTGTGAGGACCAGAGTGTCCTGTGAGGACCAGAGAGTCCTGTGAGGACCAGAGAGTCCTGTGAGGACCAGAGAGTCCTGTGAGGACCAGAGAGTCCTGTGAGGACCAGAGAGTCCTGTGAGGACCAGAGAGTCCTGTGAGGACCAGATAGTCCTGTGAGTGAATGAATTGAAAAACCTTCAAGTTAAAATGATGGTTTCGCTAAAACAAGTTAAGAGTAACTAAGTTAACTAACTCTAAGTTAACTAACTCTAAGTTAACTAACTCTAAGTTAACTAACTCTAAGTTAACTTTAAGTTAACTAACTCTAAGTTAACTTTAAGTTAACTAACTCTAAGTTAACTAACTCTAAGTTAACCAACTCTAAGTTAACTAACTTTAAGTTAACTAACTTTAAGTTAACTAACTCTAAGTTAACTAACTCTAAGTTAACTAACTAAGTTCTTCCAAGTGTTTTTGAACAAAAGCTTCAAGAGGGAAACAACGTCGTTTTCCACATCTTTGTAATATTAATATAATACACATAATAAACATAATAAACATAACATTTAATCAATACAATAAATATAACATTTAATAAATACAATAAAATAATAAACATAACATTTAATCAATACAATATATAACATTTAATAAATACAATAAATATAATAAACATAACATTTAATAAATACAATAAATATAATAAACATAACATTTAATAAATATAATAAATATAACATTTAATAAATACAATAAATATAATAAACATAACATTTAATAAATATAACATTTAATCAATACAATAAATATAACATTTAATAAATACAATAAATACAATAAATATAATAAACATAACATTTAATAAATATAATAAATATAACATTTAATAAATACAATAAATATAATAAACATAACATTTAATAAATATAATAAATATAACATTTAATAAATACAATAAATATAATAAACATAACATTTAATAAGTACAATAAATATAACATTTAATAAATACAATAAATATAATTAACATAATAAATATAACATAATAAATATAACATTTAATAAATACAATAAATATAATGAACATAATAAATATAACATTTAATAAATACAATAAATATAATGAACATAACAAATATAACATTTAATAAATACAATAAATATAATGAACATAATAAATATTATGAATATAATAAACATAACATTTAATAAATACAATAAATATAATGAACATAATAAATATTATGAAAATAATGAATATAATGAACATAATAAACATAACATTTCATAAATACAATAAATATAATGAACATAATAAATATTATGAATATAATAAACATAACATTTAATAAATACAATAAATATAACATTTAATAAATACAATAAATATAATAACATAATAAATATAATTAACATAATAAATATAACATTTAATAAATACAATAAATATAATGAACATAATAAATATTATGAAAATAATGAATATAATGAACATAATAAACATAACATTTAATAAATATTATGAAAATAATGAACATAATAAACATAACATTTAATAAATACAATAATATAATGAACATAATAAATATAATGAACATGATAAACATAACATTTAATAAATACAATAATTATAATGAACATAATAATATAAAGAACATAATAAATATAATAAACATAATAATATAATGAACATAATAATTATAATGAACATAATAATTATGATGAACATAATAAATATAATGAACATAATAATTATAATGAACATAATAAATATAACATTTAATAAATACAATAAATATAACATTTAATAAATACAATATAATGAACATAATAAATATAATGAACATAATAATTATAATGAACATAATAAACATAACATTTAATAAATACAATAAATATAACATTTAATAAATACAATAATATAATGAACATAATAAATATAATGAACATAATAAACATAACGTTTAATAAATACAATAATTATAATGAACATAATAATATAATGAACATAATAAATATAATAAACATAATAATTATAATGAACATAATAATATAATGAACATAATAAATATAATGAACATAATAATTATAATGAACATAATAACATAATGAACATAATAAATATAATAAACATAATAATTATAATAAACATAATAATATAATGAACATAATAATTATAATGAACATAATAATTACAATGAACATAATAATATAATGAACATAATAAATATAATAAACATAATAATTATAATAAACATAATAATATAATGAACATAATAAATATAATGAACATAATAAATATAATGAACATAATAATATAATGAACATAATAAATATAATGAACATAATAATATAATGAACATAATAAATATAATGAACATAATAATTATAATGAACATAATAAATATAATGAACATAATAATTATAATGAACATAATAATTATAAGGAACATAATAATTATAATGAACATAATAATATAATGAACATAATAAATATAATGAACATAATAATTATAATGAACATAATAAATATAATGAACATAATAATTATAATGAACATAATAATTATAATAAACACAATAATTATAATGAACATAATAATTATAATAAACATAATTATAATGAACATAATAATGAACATAATAAATATAATGAACATAATAAATATAATGAACATAATAATTATAATAAACATAATAATTATAATAAACATAATAATTATAATGAACATAATAATGAACATAATAAATATAATGAACATAATAATTATAATGAACATAATAATTATAATAAACACAATAATTATAATGAACATAATAATTATAATAAACATAATAATTATAATGAACATAATAATGAACATAATAAATATAATGAACATAATAATTATAATGAACATAATAATTATAATAAACACAATAATTATAATGAACATAATAATTATAATAAACATAATAATTATAATGAACATAATAATGAACATAATAATTATAATGAACATAATAATGAACATAATAATTATAATGAACATAATAATTATAATGAACATAATAATGAACATAATAATTATAATGAACATAATAATTATAATGAACATAATAATGAACATAATAAATATAATGAACATAATAATTATAATAAACATAATAATTATAATGAACATAATAATGAACATAATAATTATAATAAACATAATAATTATAATAAACATAATAATTATAATGAACATAATAATGAACATAATAATTATAATGAACATAATAATGAACATAATAATTATAATAAACATAATAATTATAATGAACATAATAATAAACATAATAATTATAATGAACATAATAATGAACATAATTATAATGAACATAATAATTATAATGAACATAATAATGAACATAATAAATATAATGAACATAATAAATATAATGAACATAATAATTATAATGAACATAATAAATATAATGAACATAATAATTATAATAAACATAATAATTATAATGAACATAATAATTATAATAAACATAATAATTATAATGAACATAATAATGAACATAATAAATATAATGAACATAATAATTATAATGAACATAATAATTATAATAAACATAATAATTATAATGAACATAATAATGAAGATAATAAATATAATGAACATAATAATTATAATGAACATAATAATGAACATAATAAATATAATGAACATAATAATTATAATGAACATAATAATTATAATAAACACAATAATTATAATGAACATAATAATTATAATAAACATAATAATTATAATGAACATAATAATGAACATAATAAATATAATGAACATAATAATTATAATGAACATAATAATTATAATAAACACAATAATTATAATGAACATAATAATTATAATAAACATAATAATTATAATGAACATAATAATGAACATAATAATATAATGAACATAATAAATATAATGAACATAATAAATATAATGAACATAATAATATAATGAACATAATAAATATAATGAACATAATAATTATAATGAACATAATAATGAACATAATAATATAATGAACATAATAAATATAATGAACATAATAATATAATGAACATAATAATTATAATGAACATAATAATTATAATGAACATAATAATTATAATAAACATAATAATTATAATGAACATAATAATTATAATGAACATAATAAATATAATGAACATAATAAATATAATGAACATAATAATTATAATGAACATAATAATATAATGAACATAATAATTATGATGAACATAATAAATATAATGAACATAATAAACATAACATTTAATAAATACAATAATATAATGAACATAATAATTATAATGAACATAATAAATATAATGAACATAATAAACATAACATTTAATAAATACAATAATATAATGAACATAATAAATATAATGAACATAATAATTATAATGAACATAATAAATATAATGAACATAATAAACATAACATTTAATAAATACAATAATATAATGAACATAATAAATATAATGAACATAATAAATATAATGAACATAATAATTATAATGAACATA
>JACEEU010000879.1:17500-22500 GCA_016630915.1 Callionymus lyra | reverse complement strand
GCAGCAACATACATGATGCAGCAACATACATGAGGCAGCAACATACATGATGCAGCAACATACATGATGCAGCAACATACATGAGGCAGCAACATACATGAGGCAGCAGCATACATGATGCAGCAACATACATGATGCAGCAACATACATGATGCAGCAACATACATGAGGCAGCAACATACATGAGGCAGCAACATACATGATGCAGCAACATACATGATGCAGCAACATACATGATGCAGCAACATACATGATGCAGCAACATACATGATGCAGCAACATACATGATGCAGCAACATACATGATGCAGCAACATACATGATGCAGCAACATACATGATGCAGCAACATACATGATGCAGCAACATACATGATGCAGCAACATACATGAGGCAGCAACATACATGATGCAGCAACATACATGATGCAGCAACATACATGATGCAGCAACATACATGATGCAGCAACATACATGATGCAGCAACATACATGAGGCAGCAGAACATGATGCTGACAGAGAGAGAGATGAACATGAAACATCTGTTCAATCATCATCTGAATCTGACCTTCATTCAACAGACACAAGATAGAAGATTTAATCGATACTGAAGGTCTCACGTCACCAAACATTGAGCGACACGTTCTCAACCTCCTAACATTCTCCGTGAAGACTAACTCGTCGACACGTGTGTGTGTGTGTGTGTGTGTGTGTGTGTGTGTGTGTGTGTGTGTGTGTGTGTGTGTGTGTGTGTGTGTGTGTGTGTGTGTGTGTGTGTGTGTGTGTGTGTGTGTGTGTGTGTGTGGCAGCATTTGTCAGTAAGAAATACACTGACCTTGCCTGGATATAAGATATAAGATATATATAAAACATAAGCACTTTTCTATGTGTCCATGTGACTGTGTGACTGTGTGACTGTGTGTGTGTGTATGTGTGTGTGGTTTACTCAGACGCATGAATCTGTTGAAGGTTGAACAAGTAGACGTTCTCACTTTCTTCTGCAGCTTGATTGACAGTCAAGAATGTTTTCAGACTTTTCAATCAAACGCATGAAGAAAATATCTGACGTTCAAACAAAGTGTGCGTGTGCGTGTGTAAGTGTGCGTGTGCGTGTGCGTGCACGGGTGTCAAACAAAGTGTGCATATGCAGGTGCGAGATTGTGCGTGTGCAGGTGTGTGTGCGTCACACAAGTCAGTTGATAAAAGACCAGCCATGAATAAATGTGAGTCAAGAGATACTTTGAATCACGTATGTGTGACACATGACACACAATGTTGACACACAATGTTGACACCACAGCCATAAAAAGTTGAAGGACTTTGACCAGGTGATGTTTACCTGGTGCTTGAGTTTGACTCTTGAGATAAAACGGTCATCATGAGGTGTCCGTCATGAACGACTGTATAATCCAGTGTTTCTCAGCTCGTGGAGAGAAAGGGTTAATCGTGGAGCTCGGGCCAGATTTGTGACTGACTGGATTAAATGTGGCTCAGAGTGTTGAACACACTAATCTCTGAGATCCATGACCTGCTGCTTGTTTGTACCAGTGACCAGGAGGTCTCAGGTCTGAGGTCTGGCTCACCTTTTGACGTGATGACACACACGCACGCACGCACACACACACACACACACACGCACGCACACACACGCACACACACACCCACACCCACACACACAGTGTGTGAAAGAACCACAGTAAACGTCTGGACTGCTCTAGGAAACACACAAGCAGGTCGTAACCATGACAACTCTATATGTTAAATCCACGTCCATATTTCTTCAGTGAAGGTCGAACAAACAGACGTCATCATGTGACTTTCATGAAGCTCCAGCACAAACAAGGGTCCAGAGAGGACCTGGATCTTCTCTGAGGGACGCCAGGCATCACCAGTCGAACGCTGATGACATCATCAACAACCTCAGAGCTTCTTTGTGAAGGAATTCATCGTCTGATTCGAACTCTTCCAGGAGAACATCTTGGAACATCTCCAACAGAAACACTATCTGACAATCTGTTCTACCTAACCTACCTGACTAACCTACCTAAACCTACCTAACACACCTAACACACCTAACACACCTAACCAAACCTACCTAACCAAACCTACCTAACACACCTAACCTACCTAACACACCTAACACACCTAACCTACCTAACCTAACCTACCTAACACACCTAACCTACCTAACACACCTAATCTACCTAACCTACCTAACCTAACCTACCTAACCTACCTAACCTACCTAACCTACCTAACCTAACCTACCTAACCTACCTAACACACCTAACACACCTAACCTACCTAACCAAACCTACCTAACACACCTAACACACCTAACCTACCTAACCTAACCTACCTAACCTACCTAACCTACCTACCTAACACACCTAACACACCTAACCAAACCTACCTAACACACCTAACACACCTAACACACCTAACCTACCTAACCAAACCTACCTAACCTACCTAACACACCTAACACACCTAACCTACCTAACCTAATCTACCTAACCTAACCTACCTAACACACCTAACACACCTAACCTACATAACCAAACCTACCTAACCAAACCTACCTAACACACCTAACCTACCTAACACACCTAACCTACCTAACCTAACCTACCTAACCTACCTAACCTACCTAACCTACCTAACACACCTAACACACCTAACCTACCTAACCTAACCTAGCCTGGCGCCTACCTAACCTACCTAACCACCTGACCTGACCTAGCCTAACTGGCCTAGCCTACCTAACCCAAGCCTACCTAACCTAACCCTACCTAACCCTAACCTAACCTAACCTAACCAAACCTACCTAACACACCTAACCTACCTAACCTAACCTACCTAACCAAACCTACCTAACACACCTAACCTACCTAACCTAACCTACCTAACCAAACCTACCTAACACACCTAACCTACCTAACCTACCTAACCAACCTAACCAAACCTACCTAACACACCTAACCTACCTAACCTAACCTACCTAACCAAACCTACCTAACCTAGCCTGGGCCTGCCTAGACCTACCTAACCTAACCTACCCAACCTAACCTAACCTACCTAACCTACCTAACACACCTAACCTAACCTACCTAACACACCTAACCTACCTAACCTACCTAACCTAACCTACCTAACCTAACCAACTAACCATCTTTACGTCACGACAAACATGTCAAAGTGTTCCATCATTAAACCAGAAATGGTTGTTTTATCATCAACATCAGCTTCAGCTGTTGTGTAATCAGTTTTATCTTGACCTTTAAAATATATACTTTATTGAATATTGTTCTGATTGTTTAAGCGCTTTGTGACCCTGGTCTGGAAAATCTCTATATAAATAAATGACTTACTTCATCTGGTCCTCAAAGGATGTTGAAGGTTCTGCTGGTTCAAGCACCCGATTGGTTCACTCTTGAGGGTCAAACCATCTTAGACGTGTCAAGTTGACTATTTCAGTATCAAAACAGACACACCTGTGTAGGAGCTTGCTTGTGACCTTGGCTCCTGCAGGGTTTGAGGGTTATCTGTTCATTGAATGTGTAACAAATCTCTGACATGAAGATCATATTTTAAACCTTCAACACGTCGGAGCTTCTGAGAAATAAAGAAGAAGAGAAACTAGAACTGACGAGAACATCCTGGACCATGATGTCGACCTTTGACCTCTTGTTTGACGATGTGAGGAGGAAGTGAAATCAGCCTCAGGTCACTATGAGACATTGTAGCTACATGCTAACAAGCTAGCATGCTAACATGCTAACATGCTAACGTCTTTGTTTCCATCTTTACAAAGTGTGTTGAGAGACAGCGACGCGTCGAGTTCACATCATTCTGACGACTTTAAGTGTGAAGAGTTAAGTTAAGTTACATTAAAATCTCTTATATCTGACCTTATGTTGTTATCCATACATGTGACAAATGAATATGAAAGTATTCATGAAACTCAAACTAACTGGAGGGAGACGGTGACAACAACATGGCATTAGCAGGAAGGCTACGACTCCCTCGCGCTGCTCAACGGCCCTCAGGCAGGTCAAGGTACAAGTGTTGTTGGATTTATCGCAGGAGAGGCTGTTCATGACCTGCTGACCTCTAGGCTCACGACTGACTTGTGTTTGACATTCATCAGGAAATGAAACAAACTTTCCAGCCAGCGAGGCTAGCAGACATTTGTCTCATCGCTGCTTACTTCGGCCTCCGGAGCCAAACAAAGCACCAAAGATAGTTTTAACTAAAATCACGTCCATGTTCCTGAAGCTCTGATGCACGAGGAGTATTTGAGGCGAACAAGTTCTTATTAGTGTCAAATCTTGGCTGCACAAAGGAAGTTTTCACAGTATCCCACGAAAAACTCTGAGTATTTTATGGCCAACATTAGTTCATTATTTGTCTGACCGTTCACGAGAGTCATGTGACCGAACATGAGCTGAGAGACTCTTGAAGCATAGAAAGATTGTTTTGTTGACCTTTGACCTCAGCATGTTTTCAATTTTCTTGATATTAATTGACAGGCAGTGACTTCAGGTATGAAACAAATATTCAGTCAACAAGTCAAACAAACCACACAGACCTTCACGACCAAAACATCTTGTCTGTTTTGGTCATAGATATATATATTATATAACCTATACATCTATAGATAGATATGCATGATGCATATCTATATGTATATATACACATCTTTCTATCTATATATATAGATACATATCTATATATAGATATATAGATAGATATACATATAGATACACATATGTACATATGTATACATCTATCTATAAATATGTATCTATATATCTATCTATCGATTGATCGAGATGTATATCTATAGCTATATAGATACATATTTATAGATAGATATACATATGTGTATCTACATGTATATCTATAGGTATATATCTATATAGATATATATACAGATAAATATGTTTATATATATAAACATGTAGATGGATAGACATGCAAAGAATTGAAGTGAAAACAAT
>JACEEU010000879.1:0-12500 GCA_016630915.1 Callionymus lyra | reverse complement strand
ATGATGAGTGAGATCATGTTGAGTGAGATAATGTTGAGTGAGATAATTATGAGTGAGATCATGATGAGTGAGATAATGTTGAGTGAGATAATGTTGAGTGAGATAATTATGAGTGAGATCATGATGAGTGAGATAATGATGAGTGAGATAATGTTGAGTGAGATAATGTTGAGTGAGAAAATGATGAGTGAGATCATGTTGAGCGAGATCTTGTTGAGTGAGATAATGTTCAGTGAGATAATGTTGAGCGAGATCTTGTTGAGTGAGATCATGAGTGAGATAATGTTGAGTGAGATAATGATGAGTGAGATCATGTTGAGTGAGATAATGTTGAGTGAGATGATGTTGAGTGAGATAATTATGAGTGAGATCATGATGAGTGAGATAATGTTGAGTGAGATAATGTTGAGTGAGATAATTATGAGTGAGATCATGATGAGTGAGATAATGATGAGTGAGATAATGTTGAGTGAGATAATGTTGAGTGAGATAATGTTGAGTGAGATAATGTTGAGTGAGATCATGATGAGTGAGATCATGTTGAGTGAGATAATTATGAGTGAGATCATGATGAGTGAGATAATGTTGAGTGAGATAATGTTGAGTGAGATAATTATGAGTGAGATAATGTTGAGTGAGATAATGTTGAGTGAGATAATTATGAGTGAGATAATGTTGAGTGAGATAATGTTGAGTGAGATAATGAGTGAGATAATGATGAGTGAGATAATGTTGAGTGAGATAATGTTGAGTGACATCATGATGAGTGAGATCATGTTGAGTGAGATAATGTTGAGTGAGATAATGTTGAGTGAGATAATGAGTGAGATAATGATGAGTGAGATAATGTTGAGTGAGATAATGTTGAGTGAGATAATGTTGAGTGACATCATGATGAGTGAGATCATGATGAGTGAGATCATGATGAGTGAGATCATGATGAGTGAGATCATGATGAGTGAGATAATGATGAGATCATGATGAGTGAGATCATGATGAGATAATGTTGAGTGAGATAATGTTGAGTGAGATCATGATGAGATCATGATGAGTGAGATAATGATGAGTGAGATAATGATGAGTGAGATAATGATGAGTGAGATAATGTTGAGTGAGATAATGATGAGTGAGATAATGTTGAGTGAGATCATGATGAGATCATGATGAGTGAGATAATGATGAGTTAGATAATGATGAGTGAGATAATGATGAGTGAGATAATGTTGAGTGAGATAATGTTGAGTGAGATCATGATGAGATAATGATGAGTGAGATAATGATGAGTGAGATAATGATGAGTGAGATCATGATGAGATCATGATGAGTGAGATCATGATGAGATAATGTTGAGTGAGATCATGATGAGTGAGATAATGTTGAGTGAGATAATGTTGAGTGAGATCATGATGAGTGAGATCATGATGAGTGAGATCATGATGAGTGAGATCATGATGAGTGAGATCATGATGAGATCATGATGAGTGAGATAATGTTGAGTGAGATCATGATGAGTGAGATAATGATGAGATCATGATGAGTGAGATCATGATGAAATCATGATGAGTGAGATCAAGATGAGATCATGATGAGTGAGATCATGATGAGATCATGATGAGTGAGATAATGATGAGATCATGATGAGTGAGATAATGTTGAGTGAGATAATGTTGAGTGAGATAATTATGAGTGAGATCATGATGAGTGAGATCATGATGAGTGAGATAATGTTGAGTGAGATAATGTTGAGTGAGATAATTATGAGTGAGATAATTATGAGTGAGATAATGTTGAGTGAGATAATGTTGAGTGAGATAATGAGTGAGATAATGATGAGTGAGATAATGTTGAGTGAGATAATGTTGAGTGACATCATGATGAGTGAGATCATGTTGAGTGAGATAATGTTGAGATAATGTTGAGTGAGATAATGATGAAATCATGATGAGTGAGATAATGTTGAGTGAGAAAATGATGAGATCATGTTGAGTGAGATAATGATGAGATAATGTTGAGTGAGATAATGATGAGTGAGATAATGTTGAGTGAGATAATGATGAGATCATGATGAGTGAGATAATGTTGAGTGAGAAAATGATGAGATCATGATGAGTGAGATAATGATGAGATAATGTTGAGTGAGATAATGATGAAATCATGATGAGTGAGATAATGTTGAGTGAGATAATGATGAGATCATGATGAGTGAGATAATGATGAGATAATGTTGAGTGAGATAATGATGAGATCATGATGAGTGAGATAATGTTGAGTGAGAAAATGATGAGATCATGTTGAGTGAGATAATGATGAGATAATGTTGAGTGAGATAATGATGAGTGAGATAATGTTGAGTGAGATAATGATGAGATCATGATGAGTGAGATAATGTTGAGTGAGAAAATGATGAGATCATGATGAGTGAGATAATGTTGAGTGAGATAATGATGAGATCATGATGAGTGAGATAATGTTGAGTGAGAAAATTATGAGATCATGATGAGTGAGATAATGTTGAGTGAGATAATGATGAGATCATGATGAGTGAGATAATGTTGAGTGAGATAATGATGAGATCATGATGAGTGAGATAATGTTGAGTGAGATAATGATGAGTGAGATAATGATGAGATAATGTTGAGTGAGAAAATGATGAGATCATGATGAGTGAGATAATGTTGAGTGAGAAAATGATGAGATCATGATGAGTGAGATAATGTTGAGTGAGATAATGTTGAGTGAGATAATGATGAGATCATGATGAGTGAGATAATGTTGAGTGAGAAAATGATGAGATCATGATGAGTGAGATAATGTTGAGTGAGATAATGATGAGATCATGATGAGTGAGATAATGTTGAGTGAGATAATGATGAGTGAGATAATGTTGAGTGAGAAAATGATGAGATCATGATGAGTGAGATAATGTTGAGTGAGATAATGATGAGATCATGATGAGTGAGATAATGTTGAGTGAGAAAATGATGAGTGAGATAATGTTGAGTGAGAAAATGATGAGTGAGATAATGTTGAGTGAGATCATGATGAGTGAGATAATGTTGAGTGAGATAATGATGAGATCATGATGAGTGTGTAAGCGGCTGGAGGGAGGAGTAGAGATAAAAAAAATGAAGTTCATTAAAGAGTTAACTTCAGATGTTCCAACATCATGTTTGTTCTGGTGAAGAAGTTCATGAACATCTGAGATTATGATGTTGACACTGGAACCAATAATAGCTTCTTTTTTTTCTCTCTTCCTTGAGGTTCAACTTTCCCTCGTGATGTTCAATAATGTTTCTCAGCTGATGTGTGACTGAAGGTTTGTTTCTGCTGAAGACTCTTGATGAGCAGCTTCAGATCAAACTCGTCTAACGAGAGAAAGAACAACAACTTTTGTGATGATTTCACACACGGTGTCTAGTCTCAGGATCATGTCCAGGTGATGAAGGTCACGCTGACGTTCATGTCGAGTGACGCTTCAGACGTGTTTACATTAATATACTGTGAATATATACATATAATGATTAACATTCTTTACAAAACATTCAAACTATTTCAACAATGACAAGATGACATCATTTCCTGCAGCAGCAAACCACCTGTCAATCAGAGACGTGCTCTTGTGACCTCTGACCTCACGTACCTTGTTGCTGTTAATGTGCTGCATCTTCATCTTCATGGTGGTCAGAGGAACATGGTGGTCCATGGCTTCTGGTACCAGCCGCTCGTTCTCTGCAGAGGAGACGCTTCATCAAGATTGTTTCTGATATTCTGCTCATTATTGAGTTATTTTCATTTATGTTCGTCTTCTTTAACGTCCTTCAACCATCTTCATGTCTTTAACGTCCTTCAACCGTCTTCATGTCTTTAACGTCCTTCAACCGTCTTCATGTCTTTAACGTCCTTCACCGTCTTCATGTCTTTAACGTCCTTCACCGTCTTCATGTCTTTAACGTCCTTCAACCGTCTTCATGTCTTTAACGTCCTTCACCGTCTTCATGTCTTTAACGTCCTTCACCGTCTTCATGTCTTTAACGTCCTTCAACCGTCTTCACGGTCTTCTGATGTCTGGATGTTTATTTGACAATAAAACCCCTTGAACTTGAAGAATGTCTCAAAATAATCTATTCGTTTAGATTGTGTAGAAGTGTCATGAGATTTATGTGATAAGTTTTTCTCATTTATCAGATAAAGCCATGCTTTGTTTGTAAAGATCAAATATATCTTATCAAATATAAAATAGAATTCTAAGTCAACATAAAGTATGTATTTTCACAGAATCAACACTAGAGGGCGGTCTAGAGCCGGAGGTGGATCCAGACAAAGAAAACATGTTTAACTCGCTGCTCATCACCTCTGACCTCTGACCTCTGACACGAGCAACACACTCAACACTTAAGTCACGATCGTCATGATTGACAGGTGATTGACGAGGGATTGATAGACTTGACACTAAAGACAATTATCCAGAGATGAAGTTTTTAATTTTAAAATAAAAAACTAACAATATTTGTCATCACTTTTTATATTCTATGTTTCTTTCAATCATACACACACTCACACACATACACACACATACACACACACACACTCACACACATTCACACACAAACACACTCACACACATACACACACACACACTCACACACATACACACACACACATACACACAGACACACACTCACACCCACACACATACACACACACACACTCACACACATACACACACTCACACACATACACACACATACACACACTCACACACATACACACACTCACGCAAGTAAGTAAGTAATATTTATTTATATAGCGCTTTTCGAGACCAGGGTGACAAAGCGCTTCAACAATCAAAACAATACTCAAAAAAGTATATACTTTAAAGATCAAGATAAAACTGAGAACAACACAGGAGTTCGAGAAATTCAAGGAAAAGCCTGAACAAATAGAAACGTCTTAAGATGTTTCTTGAAGGAGTCAGTAGATCATCAAACACAGATGTTTCTTGAAGGAGTCAGTAGATCATCAAACACAGATGTTTCTTGAAGGAGTCAGTAGATCATCAAACACAGATGTTTCTTGAAGGAGTCAGTAGATCATCAAACACAGATGTTTCTTGAAGGAGTCAGTAGATCATCAAACACAGATGTTTCTTGAAGGAGTCAGTAGATCATCAAACACAGATGTTTCTTGAAGGAGTCAGTAGATCATCAAACACAGATGTTTCTTGAAGGAGTCAGTAGATCATCAAACACAGATGTTTCTTGAAGGAGTCAGTAGATCATCAAACACAGATGTTTCTTGAAGGAGTCAGTAGATCATCAAACACACATGTTTCTTAAAGTCATCAAACACAGTGTTTCTTGAAGGAGTCAGTAGATCATCAAACACAGATGTTTCTTGAAGGAGTCAGTAGATCATCAAACACAGATGTTTCTTGAAGGAGTCAGTAGATCATCAAACACAGATGTTTCTTGAAGGAGTCAGTAGATCATCAAACACAGATGTTTCTTGAAGGAGTCAGTAGATCATCAAAAACAGATGTTTCTTGAAGGAGTCAGTAGATCATCAAACACAGATGTTTCTTGAAGGAGTCAGTAGATCATCAAACACAGATGTTTCTTGAAGGAGTCAGTAGATCATCAAACACAGATGTTTCTTGAAGGAGTCAGTAGATCATCAAACACAGATGTTTCTTGAAGGAGTCAGTAGATCATCAAACACAGATGTTTCTTGAAGGAGTCAGTAGATCATCAAACACAGATGTTTCTTGAAGGAGTCAGTAGATCATTCAAAAAAACACTGTTTCTTGAAGGAGTCAGTAGATCATCAAACACAGATGTTTCTTGAAGGAGTCAGTAGATCATCAAACACAGATGTTTCTTGAAGGAGTCAGTAGATCATCAAACACAGATGTTTCTTGAAGGAGTCAGTAGATCATCAAACACAGATGTTTCTTGAAGGAGTCAGTAGATCATCAAACACAGATGTTTCTTGAAGGAGTCAGTAGATCATCAAACACAGATGTTTCTTGAAGGAGTCAGTAGATCATCAAACACAGATGTTTCTTGAAGGAGTCAGTAGATCATCAAACACAGATGTTTCTTGAAGGAGTCAGTAGATCATCAAACACAGATGTTTCTTGAAGGAGTCAGTAGATCATCAAACACAGATGTTTCTTGAAGGAGTCAGTAGATCATCAAACACAGATGTTTCTTGAAGGAGTCAGTAGATCATCAAACACAGATGTTTCTTGAAGGAGTCAGTAGATCATCAAACACAGATGTTTCTTGAAGGAGTCAGTAGATCATCAAACACAGATGTTTCTTGAAGGAGTCAGTAGATCATCAAACACAGATGTTTCTTGAAGGAGTCAGTAGATCATCAAACACAGATGTTTCTTGAAGGAGTCAGTAGATCATCAAACACAGATGTTTCTTGAAGGAGTCAGTAGATCATCAAACACAGATGTTTCTTGAAGGAGTCAGTAGATCATCAAACACAGATGTTTCTTGAAGGAGTCAGTAGATCATCAAACACAGATGTTTCTTGAAGGAGTCAGTAGATCATCAAACACAGATGTTTCTTGAAGGAGTCAGTAGATCATCAAACACAGATGTTTCTTGAAGGAG
Source organism: Callionymus lyra (assembly GCA_016630915.1). Classification (NCBI taxonomy): domain Eukaryota; kingdom Metazoa; phylum Chordata; class Actinopteri; order Syngnathiformes; family Callionymidae; genus Callionymus; species Callionymus lyra. Next base: position 5,874 of record JACEEU010000879.1, on the reverse strand, counting down.
TCAGTAGATCATCAAACACAGATGTTTCTTGAAGGAGTCAGTAGATCATCAAACACAGATGTTTCTTGAAGGAGTCAGTAGATCATCAAACACAGATGTTTCTTGAAGGAGTCAGTAGATCATCAAACACAGATGTTTCTTGAAGGAGTCAGTAGATCATCAAACACAGATGTTTCTTGAAGGAGTCAGTAGATCATCAAACACAGATGTTTCTTGAAGGAGTCAGTAGATCATCAAACACAGATGTTTCTTGAAGGAGTCAGTAGATCATCAAACACAGATGTTTCTTGAAGGAGTCAGTAGATCATCAAACACAGATGTTTCTTGAAGGAGTCAGTAGATCATCAAACACAGATGTTTCTTGAAGGAGTCAGTAGATCATCAAACACAGATGTTTCTTGAAGGAGTCAGTAGATCATCAAACACAGATGTTTCTTGAAGGAGTCAGTAGATCATCAAACACAGATGTTTCTTGAAGGAGTCAGTAGATCATCAAACACAGATGTTTCTTGAAGGAGTCAGTAGATCATCAAACACAGATGTTTCTTGAAGGAGTCAGTAGATCATCAAACACAGATGTTTCTTGAAGGAGTCAGTAGATCATCAAACACAGATGTTTCTTGAAGGAGTCAGTAGATCATCAAACACAGATGTTTCTTGAAGGAGTCAGTAGATCATCAAACACAGATGTTTCTTGAAGGAGTCAGTAGATCATCAAACACAGATGTTTCTTGAAGGAGTCAGTAGATCATCAAACACAGATGTTTCTTGAAGGAGTCAGTAGATCATCAAACACAGATGTTTCTTGAAGGAGTCAGTAGATCATCAAACACAGATGTTTCTTGAAGGAGTCAGTAGATCATCAAACACAGATGTTTCTTGAAGGAGTCAGTAGATCATCAAACACAGATGTTTCTTGAAGGAGTCAGTAGATCATCAAACACAGATGTTTCTTGAAGGAGTCAGTAGATCATCAAACACAGATGTTTCTTGAAGGAGTCAGTAGATCATCAAACACAGATGTTTCTTGAAGGAGTCAGTAGATCATCAAACACAGATGTTTCTTGAAGGAGTCAGTAGATCATCAAACACAGATGTTTCTTGAAGGAGTCAGTAGATCATCAAACACAGATGTTTCTTGAAGGAGTCAGTAGATCATCAAACACAGATGTTTCTTGAAGGAGTCAGTAGATCATCAAACACAGAATGTTTCTTGAAGGAGTCAGTAGATCATCAAACACAGATGTTTCTTGAAGGAGTCAGTAGATCATCAAACACAGATGTTTCTTGAAGGAGTCAGTAGATCATCAAACACAGATGTTTCTTGAAGGAGTCAGTAGATCATCAAACACAGATGTTTCTTGAAGGAGTCAGTAGATCATCAAACACAGATGTTTCTTGAAGGAGTCAGTAGATCATCAAACACAGATGTTTCTTGAAGGAGTCAGTAGATCATCAAACACAGATGTTTCTTGAAGGAGTCAGTAGATCATCAAACACAGATGTTTCTTGAAGGAGTCAGTAGATCATCAAACACAGATGTTTCTTGAAGGAGTCAGTAGATCATCAAACACAGATGTTTCTTGAAGGAGTCAGTAGATCATCAAACACAGATGTTTCTTGAAGGAGTCAGTAGATCATCAAACACAGATGTTTCTTGAAGGAGTCAGTAGATCATCAAACACAGATGTTTCTTGAAGGAGTCAGTAGATCATCAAACACAGATGTTTCTTGAAGGAGTCAGTAGATCATCAAACACAGATGTTTCTTGAAGGAGTCAGTAGATCATCAAACACAGATGTTTCTTGAAGGAGTCAGTAGATCATCAAACACAGATGTTTCTTGAAGGAGTCAGTAGATCATCAAACACAGATGTTTCTTGAAGGAGTCAGTAGATCATCAAACACAGATGTTTCTTGAAGGAGTCAGTAGATCATCAAACACAGATGTTTCTTGAAGAGTCAGTAGATCATCAAACACAGATGTTTCTTGAAGGAGTCAGTAGATCATCAAACACAGATGTTTCTTGAAGGAGTCAGTAGATCATCAAACACAGATGTTTCTTGAAGGAGTCAGTAGATCATCAAACACAGATGTTTCTTGAAGGAGTCAGTAGATCATCAAACACAGATGTTTCTTGAAGGAGTCAGTAGATCATCAAACACAGATGTTTCTTGAAGGAGTCAGTAGATCATCAAACACAGATGTTTCTTGAAGGAGTCAGTAGATCATCAAACACAGATGTTTCTTGAAGGAGTCAGTAGATCATCAAACACAGATGTTTCTTGAAGGAGTCAGTAGATCATCAAACACAGATGTTTCTTGAAGGAGTCAGTAGATCATCAAACACAGATGTTTCTTGAAGGAGTCAGTAGATCATCAAACACAGATGTTTCTTGAAGGAGTCAGTAGATCATCAAACACAGATGTTTCTTGAAGGAGTCAGTAGATCATCAAACACAGATGTTTCTTGAAGGAGTCAGTAGATCATCAAACACAGATGTTTCTTGAAGGAGTCAGTAGATCATCAAACACAGATGTTTCTTGAAGCGAGATCAGTAGATCATCAAACACAGATGTTTCTTGAAGGAGTCAGTAGATCATCAAACACAGATGTTTCTTGAAGGAGTCAGTAGATCATCAAACACAGATGTTTCTTGAAGGAGTCAGTAGATCATCAAACACAGATGTTTCTTGAAGGAGTCAGTAGATCATCAAACACAGATGTTTCTTGAAGGAGTCAGTAGATCATCAAACACAGATGTTTCTTGAAGGAGTCAGTAGATCATCAAACACAGATGTTTCTTGAAGGAGTCAGTAGATCATCAAACACAGATGTTTCTTGAAGGAGTCAGTAGATCATCAAACACAGATGTTTCTTGAAGGAGTCAGTAGATCATCAAACACAGATGTTTCTTGAAGGAGTCAGTAGATCATCAAACACAGATGTTTCTTGAAGGAGTCAGTAGATCATCAAACACAGATGTTTCTTGAAGGAGTCAGTAGATCATCAAACACAGATGTTTCTTGAAGGAGTCAGTAGATCATCAAACACAGATGTTTCTTGAAGGAGTCAGTAGATCATCAAACACAGATGTTTCTTGAAGGAGTCAGTAGATCATCAAACACAGATGTTTCTTGAAGGAGTCAGTAGATCATCAAACACAGATGTTTCTTGAAGGAGTCAGTAGATCATCAAGACACAGATGTTTCTTGAAGGAGTCAGTAGATCATCAAACACAGATGTTTCTTGAAGGAGTCAGTAGATCATCAAACACAGATGTTTCTTGAAGGAGTCAGTAGATCATCAAACACAGATGTTTCTTGAAGGAGTCAGTAGATCATCAAACACAGATGTTTCTTGAAGGAGTCAGTAGATCATCAAACACAGATGTTTCTTGAAGGAGTCAGTAGATCATCAAACACAGATGTTTCTTGAAGGAGTCAGTAGATCATCAAACACGAATGTTTCTGGGTTCTTGAAGGAGTCAGTAGATCATCAAACACAGATGTTTCTTGAAGGAGTCAGTAGATCATCAAACACAGATGTTTCTTGAAGGAGTCAGTAGATCATCAAACACAGATGTTTCTTGTTTGTTTCTTGAAGGAGTCAGTAGATCATCAAACACAGATGTTTCTTGAAGGAGTCAGTAGATCATCAAACACAGATGTTTCTTGAAGGAGTCAGTAGATCATCAAACACAGATGTTTCTTGAAGGAGTCAGTAGATCATCAAACACAGATGTTTCTTGAAGGAGTCAGTAGATCATCAAACACAGATGTTCTTTGAAGGGAGTCAGTAGATCATCAAACACAGATGTTTCTTGAAGGAGTCAGTAGATCATCAAACACAGATGTTTCTTGAAGGAGTCAGTAGATCATCAAACACGGATGTTTCTTGAAGGAGTCAGTAGATCATCAAACACAGATGTTTCTTGAAGAATGTGAAGAGTCAGTAGATCATCAAACACAGATGTTTCTTGAAGGAGTCAGTAGATCATCAAACACAGATGTTTCTTGAAGGAGTCAGTAGATCATCAAACACAGATGTTTCTTGAAGGAGTCAGTAGATCATCCAAACACAGATGTTTCTTGAAGAGAGTTCAGTAGATCATCAAACACAGATGTTTCTTGAAGGAGTCAGTAGATCATCAAACACAGATGTTTCTTGAAGGAGTCAGTAGATCATCAAACACAGATGTTTTCTTGAAGGAGTCAGTAGATCATCAAACACAGATGTTTCTTGAAGGAGTCAGTAGATCATCACAACACAGATGTTTCTTGAAGGAGTCAGTAGATCATCAAACACAGATGTTTCTTGAAGGAGTCATAAGTAGATCATCAAACACAGATGTTTCTTGAAGGAGTCAGTAGATCATCAAACACAGATGTTTCTTGAAGGAGTCAGTAGATCATCAAACACGATGTTTCTTGAAGGAGTCAGTAGATCATCAAACACAGATGTTTCTTGAAGGAGTCAGTAGATCATCAAACACAGATGTTTCTTGAAGGAGTCAGTAGATCATCAAACACAGATGTTTCTTGAAGGAGTCAGTAGATCATCAAACACAGATGTTTCTTGAAGGAGTCAGTAGATCATCAAACACAGATGTTTCTTGAAGGAGTCAGTAGATCATCAAACACAGATGTTTCTTGAAGGAGTCAGTAGATCATCAAACACAGATGTTTCTTGAAGGAGTCAGTAGATCATCAAACACAGATGTTTCTCTTGAAGGAGTCAGTAGATCATCAAACACAGATGTTTCTTGAAGGAGTCAGTAGATCATCAAACACAGATGTTTCTTGAAGGAGTCAGTAGATCATCAAACACAGATGTTTCTTGAAGGAGTCAGTAGATCATCAAACACGGATGTTTCTTGAAGGAGTCAGTAGATCATCAAACACAGATGTTTCTTGAAGGAGTCAGTAGATCATCAAACACAGATGTTTCTTGAAGGAGTCAGTAGATCATCAAACACAGATGTTTCTTGAAGGAGTCAGTAGATCATCAAACACAGATGTTTCTTGAAGGAGTCAGTAGATCATCAAACACAGATGTTTCTTGAAGGAGTCAGTAGATCATCAAACACAGATGTTTCTTGAAGGAGTCAGTAGATCATCAAACACAGATGTTTCTTGAAGGAGTCAGTAGATCATCAAACACAGATGTTTCTTGAAGGAGTCAGTAGATCATCAAACACAGATGTTTCTTGAAGGAGTCAGTAGATCATCAAACACAGATGTTTCTTGAAGGAGTCAGTAGATCATCAAACACAGATGTTTCTTGAAGGAGTCAGTAGATCATCAAACACAGATGTTTCTTGAAGGAGTCAGTAGATCATCAAACACAGATGTTTCTTGAAGGAGTCAGTAGATCATCAAACACAGATGTTTCTTGAAGGAGTCAGTAGATCATCAAACACAGATGTTTCTTGAAGAGTCAGTAGATCATCAAACACGGAGATGTTTCTTGAAGGAGTCAGTAGATCATCAAACACAGATGTTTCTTGAAGGAGTCAGTAGATCATCAAACACAGATGTTTCTTGAAGGAGTCAGTAGATCATCAAACACAGATGTTTCTTGAAGGAGTCAGTAGATCATCAAACACAGATGTTTCTTGAAGGAGTCAGTAGATCATCAAACACAGATGTTTCTTGAAGGAGTCAGTAGATCATCAAACACAGATGTTTCTTGAAGGAGTCAGTAGATCATCAAACACAGATGTTTCTTGAAGGAGTCAGTAGATCATCAAACACAGATGTTTCTTGAAGGAGTCAGTAGATCATCAAACACAGATGTTTCTTGAAGGAGTCAGTAGATCATCAAACACAGATGTTTCTTGAAGAGTCAGTAGATCATCAAACACAGATGTT
>JACEEU010000878.1:0-37298 GCA_016630915.1 Callionymus lyra | reverse complement strand
TGAACGTAACGAACCAAAACATAATGTTGCCTTATCTGATAAACGCTTCTGTGAACTAGTTCATTCAACGATAGTTCATTGAACTAGTCTATTTTTTGAATGAACGTGAACTGAACGAGAGTGTATTTTATCTGATAAACGCTTTTTGTGAACTAGTTCATTCAACGATAGTTCAATTAACTAGTTCATATTTTGGAATGAACGTGAACTGAACGTAGTGTATTTTTATCTGATAAACGCTTTTAACTAGTCCTAACGATAGTTCAATGAACTAGTTCATATTTTGGATGAGTGTGAACTGAATGTAGTGTATTTTGTCTGATAACGCTTCGGTGAACTAAGTTCATTCCAACGATAGTTCAATGAACTAGTTCATATTTGGGTGGATGATCATGAACTGAACGTAGTGTATTTTATCTGATAAACGCTTCTGTGAACTAGTTCATTCAACGATAGTTCAATGAACTAGTTCATATTTTGGATGATCATGAACTGAACTTAGTGTATTTTATCTGATAAACGCTTCTGTGAACTAGTTCATTCAACAATAGTTCATTGAAGTAGTTCATATTTTGGATGATCATGAACTGAACGTAGTGTATTTTATCTGATAAACGCTTCTGTGAACTAGTTCATTCAACGATAGTTCAATTAACTAGTTCATATTTTGGACTAACGTGAACTGAACGTAGTGTATTTTATCTGATAAACGCTTTTGTGAACTAGTTCATTCAACGATAGTTCAATTAACTAGTTCATATTTTGGATGATCATGAACTGAACGTAGTGTATTTTGTCTGATAAACGCTTCTGTGAACTAGTTCATTCAACGATAGTTCAATGAACTAGTTCATATTTTGGACTAACGTGAACTAAACGTAGTGTATTTTATCTGATAAACGCTTCTGTGAACTAGTTCATTCAACGATAGTTCAATGAACTAGTTCATATTTTGAATGAACGTGAACTGAACGTAGTGTATTTTATCTGATAAACGCTTCTGTGAACTAGTTCATTCAACGATAGTTCAATTAACTAGTTCATATTTTGGATGATCATGAACTGAACATAGTGTATTTTGTCTGATAAACGCTTCTGTGAACTAGATAGTTCAATGAACTAGTTCATATTTTGGATGAACGTCAACTGAACATAGTGTATTTTATCTGATAAACGCTTCTGTGAACTAGTTAATTGAACTATCGTTGAATTAACTAGTTCATATTTTGGATGATCATGAACTGAACATAGTGTATTTTCTCTGATAAACGCTTCTGTGAACTAGTTAATTCATCGATAGTTCAATGAACTAGTTCATATTTTGGACGAACGTGAACTGAACGTAGTGTAATTTATCTGATAAACGCTTCTGTGAACTAGTTCATTCAACAATAGTTCATTGAACTAGTTCATATTTTGAATGAACGTGAACTGAACGTAGTGTATTTTATCTGATAAACGCTTTTGTGAACTAGTTCATTCAACGATAGTTCAATTAACTAGTTCATATTTTGGACTAACGTGAACTGAACGTAGTGTATTTTATCTGATAAACGCTTTTGTGAACTAGATCATTCAACGATAGTTCAATGAACTAGTTCATATTTTGGACTAACGTGAACTGAACGTAGTGTATTTTATCTGATAAACGCTTCTGTGTACTAGTTCATTCAACGATAGTTCAATGAACTAGTTCATATTTTGGATGATCATGAACTGAACGTAGTGTATTTTGTCTGATAAACGCTTCTGTGAACTAGTTCATTTATCAATAGTTCATTGAACTAGTTCATATTTTGGATGATCATGAACTGAACGTAGTGTATTTTATCTGATAAGGATTCTAAAGAACCAGAAGGACATCAAACGTTCAATGAAGCTAGTTCATATATTTGGATGATCAAGTGAATCCTTTCGAACGTACTGTATTTTATCTGATAAACGCTGCTGTGAACTCGTTCATTCAACGATAGTTCAATTAACAAGTTCCTATTTTGGCTGGCGTGAACTGAGCAGTGTATTTTCTGATAAACGCTTTGCTGGAACTAGTTCATTCAACGATGTTCAATTAACTAGTTCACTATTTTGGATGATCATGAACTGGACGTAGTGTATTTTATCTGTAAACGCTTCTGTGAACTAGTTCAGTTCCGATGTTCATGAACTAGTTCATATTTGTAAGACTTCAACCCTGAAGCTGTAGTATTTTGTCTGTAAACGCTTTTCACATAGTTCCATTCAACGATAGTTCAATGAACTAGTTCACACTTTCACACACACATAAACAACGTAGTGTACTCTCTCTCACACACACACCTCACAACCCGTTCATTCACACGACAGTTCAATCAACTAGTTCACTCTTTGGATGATCATGAACTGAACATAGGTTGTCCCAGAGCAGCTACAGTATCTTGGTCTTCGGCCCCTTCTATGAAGCAAAACGCCTGCTGTGTATTTTGTCTGATAAACGCTTCTGTGAACTAGTTCATTTAACAATAGTTCATTGAACTAGTTCATATTTTGGATGAACGTCAACTGAACGTAGTGTATTTCGTCTAATTAACGCTTTTGTGAACTAGTTCATTTAACGATAGTGGACTAACGTGAACTGAACGTAGTGTATTTCCAAAATATGAACTAGTTCATTGAACTATCGTTGAATTAACTAGTTCATATTTTGGATGAACGTGAACTGAACATAGTGTATTTTGTCTGATAAACGCTTCTGTGAACTAGTTCATTTAACAATAGTTCATTGAACTAGTTCATATTTTGGATGAACGTCAACTGAACGTAGTGTATTTCGTCTAATTAACGCTTTTGTGAACTAGTTCATTCAACGATAGTTCAATGAACTAGTTCATATTTTGGATGAATGGAACTGAATGTAGTGTATTTTGTCTGATAAACGGTTCTGTGAACTAGTTCATTCAACGATAGCTCATTGAACTAGTTCATATTTTGGACGAACCTCAACTGAACGTAGTGTATTTTGTCTGATAAACACTTCTGTGAACTAGTTAATTCAACGATAGTGAAATGAACTAGTTCATATTTTGGATGAATGGAACTGAATGTAGTGTATTTTATCTGATAAACGCTTCTGTGAACTAGTTCATTCAACGGTAGTTCAATGAACTAGTTCATATTTTAGATGAACATAAACTGAACGTAGTGTATTTTGTCTGATAAACACTTCTGTGAACTAGTGAATTCAACGACAGTTCAATGTACTAGTTCATATTTTGGATTCTTGTGCGTCTGTGTGCGTGTTGTGTTGCCATTCTGACTGCTGACTTTGATAAGACTCAACCCTGAAGCTGCAGGAGTCGTTGCAACGTTGAGATCACATGAGATCCACTCGGAGCGAAGACTAGATCTATCGCACACACACACACACACACACACACACACACACACACACACACACACACACACACACACACACACACACACACACACCAAATAATCCACTCTTAATCTGAGGTCAAAGGGCACGCTGTCCCACGACAGCTACAGTATCTTGGGTCTTTCATGGCCCCTCAGAAGTGAAAGCAAAACGCCTGCTGTGTATTTTGTCTGATAAACGCTTCTGTGAACTAGTTCATTTAACAATAGTTCATTGAACTAGTTCATATTTTGGATGAACGTCAATTGAATCTAATGTATTTCGTCTAATTAACGCTTTTGTGAACTAGTTCATTCAACGGTAGTTCAATGAACTAGTTCATATTTTAGATGAACATAAACTGAACGTAGTGTATTTTATCGATTTATTGATAAACGCTTTTGTGAACTAGTTCATTCAAAGATAGTTCGATGAACTAGTTCATATTTTGGATGAATGGAACTGAATGTAGTGTATTTTGTCTGATAAACGCTTCTGTGAACTAGTTAATTCAATGATAGTTCAATGAACTAGTTCATATTTTTGATGAATGGAACTGAATGTAGTGTATTTTGTCTTACAAACGCTTCTGTGAACTAGTTCATTCAACGATAGTTCAATTAACTAGTTCATATTTTGGATGATCATGAACTGAACGTAGTGTATTTTATCTGATAAACGCTTCTGTGAACTAGTTCATTCAACGATAGCTCATTGAACTAGTTCATATTTTAAATGAACGTCAACTGAACATAGTGTATTTTGTCTGATAAACGCTTCTGTGAACTAGTTCATTCAACGATAGTTCAATGAACTAGTTCATATTTTGGATAAATGGAACTGAATGTAGTGTATTTCGTCTGATAAACGCTTCTGTGAACTAGTTCATTCAACGGTAGTTCAATGAACTAGTTCATATTTTAAATGAACGTCAACTGACCATAGTGTATTTTGTCTGATAAACGCTTCTGTGAACTAGTTCATTCAACGATAGTTAAATGAAGTAGTTCATATTTTGGATGAACGTGAACTGAACGTAGTGTATTTTATCTGATAAACGCTTCTGTGAACTAGTTAATTCAAAAATAGTTCAATGAATTAGTTCATATTTTGGATGAATGGAACTGAACGTAGTGTATTTTGTCTGATAAACGCTTCTGTGAACTAGTTCATTCAACGATAGCTCATTGAACTAGTTCATATTTTGGACGAACGTGAACTAAACGTAGTGTATTTTGTCTGATTAACGCTTCTGTGAACTAGATCATTCAACGACAGTTCAATGAACTAGTTCATATTTTGGATGGACGTGAACTGAACGTAGTGTATTTTGTCTGATAAACGCTTTTGTGAACTAGTTCATTTAACAATAGTGGACTAACGTGAACTGAACGTAGTGTATTTTGTCTGATAAGCCCTTCTGTGAACTAGTTAATTTAACAATAGTTCATTGAACTAGTTCATATTTTGGATGAACGTCAACTGAACGTAGTGTATTTCGTCTAATTAACGCTTTTGTGAACTAGTTCATTTAACGATAGTGGACTAACGTGAACTGAACGTAGTGTATTTTGTCTGATAAACGCTTCTGTGAACTAGATCATTCAACGATAGTTCAATGAACTAGTTCATATTTTGGATGGACGTGAACTGAACGTAGTGAATTTTGTCTGATAAACGCTTTTGTGAACTAGTTCATTTAACGATAGTGGACTAACGTGAACTGAACGTAGTGTATTTTGTCTGATAAACGCTTCTGTGAACTAGATCATTCAACGATAGTTCAATGAACTAGTTCATATTTTGGACGAATATGAACTCAACGTAGTGTATTTTGTCTGATAAACGCTTCTGTGAACTAGTTCATTTAACAATAGTTCATTGAACTAGTTCATATTTTGGATGATCGTGAACTGAACATAGTGTATTTTATCTGATAAACGCTTCTGTGAACTAGTTCATTCAACGATAGTTCAATGAACTAGTTCATATTTTGGATGGACGTCAACTGAACGTAGTGTATTTCGTCTAATTAACGCTTTTGTGAACTAGTTCATTTAACAATAGTTCATTGAACTAGTTCATATTTTGGATGGACGTCAACTGAACGTAGTGTATTTCGTCTAATTAACGCTTTTGTGAACTAGTTCATTCAACAATAGTTCATTGAACTAGTTCATATTTTGGATGGACGTCAACTGAATGTAGTGTATTTTGTCTAATTAACACTTTTGTGAACTAGTTCATTTAACGATAGTGGACTAACGTGAACAATGAACGTAGTATATTTTGTCTGATTAACGCTTCTGTGAACTAGATCATTCAACGATAGTTCAATGAACTAGTTCATATTTTGGATGGACGTCAACTGAACGTAGTGTATTTCGTCCGATTAACGCTTTTTGTGAACTAGTTCATTTAACGATAGTGGACTAACGTGAACTGAACGTAGTGTATTTTGTCTGATAAACGCTTCTGTGAACTAGATCATTCAACGATAGTTCAATGAACTAGTTCATATTTTGGATGGACGTGAACTGAACGTAGTGAATTTTGTCTGATAAACGCTTTTGTGAACTAGTTCATTTAACGATAGTGGACTAACGTGAACTGAACGTAGTGTATTTTGTCTGATAAACGCTTCTTTGAACTAGATCATTCAACGGTAGTTCAATGAACTAGTTCATATTTTGGACGAATATGAACTAAACGTAGTGTATTTTGTCTGATAAACGCTTCTGTGAACTAGTTCATTTAACAATAGTTCATTGAACTAGTTCATATTTTGGATGATCGTGAACTGAACATAGAATATTTTATCTGATAAACGCTTCTGTGAACTACTTCATTCATCGGTATTTCAATGAACTAGTTCATATTTTGAATGAATGTCAACTGAACATAGTGTATTTTGTCTGATAAACGCTTCTGTGAACTAGTTCATTTAACAATAGTTCATTGAACTAGTTCATATTTTGGATGGACGTCAACTGAATGTAATGTATTTCGTCTAATTAACGCTTTTGTGAACTAGTTAATTCAACGATAGTTCAATGAACTAGTTCATATTTTGGATGGACGTCAACTGAACGTAGTGTATTTCGTCTAATTAACGCTTTTGTGAACTAGTTCATTTAACGATAGTGGACTAACGTGAACTGAACGTAGTGTATTTTGTCTGATAAACGCTTCTGTGAACTAGATCATTCAACGGTAGTTCAATGAACTAGTTCATATTTTGGACGAATATGAACTAAACGTAGTGTATTTTGTCTGATAAACGCTTCTGTGAACTAGTTCATTTAACAATAGTTCATTGAACTAGTTCATATTTTGGATGATCGTGAACTGAACATAGTGTATTTTATCTGATAAACACTTCTGTGAACTTTTTCATTCAACGGTAGTTCAATGAAGTAGTTCATATTTTGGATGGACGTCAACTGAACGTAGTGTATTTCGTCTAATTAACGCTTTTGTGAACTAGTTCATTCAACAATAGTTAATTGAACTAGTTCATATTTTGGATGGACGTCAACTGAACGTAGTGTATTTCGTCTAATTAACGCTTTTGTGAACTAGTTCATTCAACAATAGTTCATTGAACTAGTTCATATTTTGGATGGACGTCAACTGAATGTAGTGTATTTTGTCTAATTAACACTTTTGTGAACTAGTTCATTTAACGATAGTGGACTAACGTGAACTGAACGTAGTATATTTTGTCTGATTAACGCTTCTGTGAACTAGATCATTCAACGATAGTTCAATGAACTAGTTCATATTTTGGATGGACGTCAACTGAACGTAGTGTATTTCGTCCAATTAACGCTTTTGTGAACTAGTTCATTTAACGATAGTGGACTAACGTAAACTGAACGTAGTGTATTTTGTCTGATAAACGCTTCTGTGAACTAGATCATTCAACGATAGTTCAATGAACTAGTTCATATTTTGGATGGACGTGAACTGAACGTAGTGTATTTTGTCTGATAAACGCTTTTGTGAACTAGTTCATTTAACGATAGTGGACTAACGTGAACTGAACGTAGTGTATTTTGTCTGATAAACGCTTCTTTGAACTAGATCATTCAACGGTAGTTCAATGAACTAGTTCATATTTTGGACGAATATGAACTGAACGTAGTGTATTTTGTCTGATAAACGCTTCTGTGAACTAGTTCATTTAACAATAGTTCATTGAACTAGTTCATATTTTGGATGATCGTGAACTGAACATAGTGTATTTTATCTGATAAACGCTTCTGTGAACTAGTTCATTCAACGGTAGTTCAATGAACTAGTTCATATTTTGAATGAATGTCAACTGAACATAGTGTATTTTGTCTGATAAACGCTTCTGTGAACTAGTTCATTTAACAATAGTTCATTGAACTAGTTCATATTTTGGATGGACGTCAACTGAATGTAATGTATTTCGTCTAATTAACGCTTTTGTGAACTAGTTAATTCAACGATAGTTCAATGAACTAGTTCATATTTTGGATGGACGTCAACTGAACGTAGTTGTATTTCCCCCTAATTAACGCTTTTGTGAACTAGTTCATTTAACGATAGTGGACTAACGTGAACTGAACGTAGTGTATTTTGTCTGATAAACGCTTCTGTGAACTAGTTCATTCAACGATAGTTCAATGAACTAGTTCATATTTTGGACGAACGTGAACTGAACGTAGTGTATTTTGTCTGATAAACGCTTCTGTGAACTAGTTCATTTAACAATAGTTCATTGAACTAGTTCATATTTTGGATGAACGTCAACTGAACGTAGTGTATTTCGTCTAATTAACGCTTTTGTGAACTAGTTCATTCAACGAAAGTTCACTGTTATCAGACAAAATACATTTTGGACGAACGTGAACTGAACGTAGTGTATTTTGTCTGATAAACGCTTCTGTGAACTAGTTCATTCAACGATAGTTCAATGAACTAGTTCATATTTTGAATGAACGTGAACTGAACGTAGTGTATTTTATCTGATAAACGCTTCTGTGAACTAGTTCATTCAACGGTAGTTCAATGAACTAGTTCATATTTTAGATGAACATAAACTGAACGTAGTGTATTTTGTCTGATAAACGCTTCTGTGAACTAGTTCATTCAACGATAGTTCAATGAACTAGTTCATATTTTGGATGAATGGAACTGAACGTAGTGTATTTTGTCTGATAAACGCTTCTGTGAACTAGTTCATTCAACGATAGTTCATTGAACTAGTTCATATTTTGGATGAACGTGAACTGAACATAGTGTATTTTATCTGATAAACGCTTCTGTGAACTAGTTCATTCAACGATAGTTCAATGAACTAGTTCATATTTTGGATGGACGTCAACTGAACGTAGTGTATTTCGTCTAATTAACGCTTTTGTGAACTAGTTCATTCAACAATAGTTCATTGAACTAGTTCATATTTTGGATGGACGTCAACTGAACGTAGTGTATTTCGTCTAATTAACGCTTTTGTGAACTAGTTCATTTAACGATAGTGGACTAACGTGAACTGAACGTAGTGTATTTTGTCTGATAAACGCTTCTGTGAACTAGTTCATTCAACGATAGTTCAATGAACTAGTTCATATTTTGGACGAATGTGAACTGAACGTAGTGTATTTTGTCTGATAAATGCTTCTGTGAACTAGTTCATTTAACAATAGTTCATTGAACTAGTTCATATTTTGGATGAACGTCAACTGAACGTAGTGTATTTCGTCTAATTAACGCTTTTGTGAACTAGTTCATTCAACGAAAGTTCACTGTTATCAGACAAAATACATTTTGGATGAACGTGAACTGAACGTAGTGTATTTTGTCTGATAAACGCTTCTGTGAACTAGTTCATTCAACGATAGTTCAATGAACTAGTTCATATTTTGGATGAACGTGAACTGAACGTAGTGTATTTTATCTGATAAACGCTTCTGTGAACTAGTTCATTCAACGATAGTTCAATGAACTAGTTCATATTTTGGATGAATGGAACTGAATGTAGTGTATTTTGTCTGATAAACGCTTCTGTGAACTAGTTCATTCAACGATAGTTCAATGAACTAGTTCATATTTTGGACGAACGTGAACTGAACGTAGTGTATTTTGTCTGATAAACGCTTCTGTGAACTAGTTCATTCAACGATAGTTCAATGAACTAGTTCATATTTTAGATGAACATAAACTGAACGTAGTGTATTTTGTCTGATAAACGCTTCTGTGAACTAGTTCATTCAACGATAGTTCAATGAACTAGTTCATATTTTGGATGAACATGAACTGAACGTAGTGTATTTTGTCTGATAAACGCTTCTGTGAACTAGTTCATTTAACAATAGTTCATTGAACTAGTTCATATTTTGGATGATCATGAACTGAACGTAGTGTATTTTTTCTGATAAACGCTTCTGTGAACTAGTTCATTCAACGATAGTTCAATTAACTAGTTCATATTTTGGATGATCATGAACTGAACGTAGTGTATTTTATCTGATAAACGCTTCTGTGAACTAGTTAATTCAACGATAGTTCAATGAACTAGTTCATATTTTGGACTAACGTGAACTGAACGTAGTGTATTTTGTCTGATAAACGCTTCTGTGAACTAGTTCATTCAACGATAGTTCAATGAACTAGTTCATATTTTGGACAAACATAAACTGAACGTAGTGTATTTTGTCTGATAAACGCTTCTGTGAACTAGTTCATTCAACGATAGTTCAATGAACTAGTTCATATTTTGGATGATCATGAACTGAACGTAGTGTATTTTGTCTGATAAACGCTTCTGTGAACTAGTTCATTCAACGATAGTTCATTGAACTAGTTCATATTTTGGATGAACGTCAACTGAACGTAGTGTATTTTGTCTGATAAACGCTTCTGTGAACTAGTTAATTCAACGATAGTTCAATGAACTAGTTCATATTTTGGATGAACATGAACTGAACGTAGTGTATTTTGTCTGATAAACGCTTCTGTGAACTAGTTCATTCAACGATAGTTCAATTAACTAGTTCATATTTTGGATGATCATGAACTGAACGTAGTGTATTTTATCTGATAAACGCTTCTGTGAACTAGTTCATTCAACGATAGTTCATTGAACTAGTTCATATTTTGGATGATCATGAACTGAACGTAGTGTATTTTATCTGATAAACGCTTCTGTGAACTAGTTCATTCAACGATAGTTCAATGAACTAGTTCATATTTTGGATGAACGTGAACTGAACGTAGTGTATTTTGTCTGATAAACGCTTCTGTGAACTAGTTAATTCAACGATAGTTCAATGAACTAGTTCATATTTTGGACAAACATAAACTGAACGTAGTGTATTTTGTCTGATAAACGCTTCTGTGAACTAGTTCATTCAACGATAGTTCAATTAACTAGTTCATATTTTGGATGATCATGAACTGAACGTAGTGTATTTTATCTGATAAACGCTTCTGTGAACTAGTTCATTCAACGATAGTTCATTGAACTAGTTCATATTTTGGATGATCATGAACTGAACGTAGTGTATTTTATCTGATAAACGCTTCTGTGAACTAGTTCAGTTAACTATAGTTCATTGAACTAGTTCATATTTTGGATGAACGTCAACTGAACGTAGTGTATTTTGTCTGATAAACGCTTCTGTGAACTAGTTCATTCAACGATAGTTCAATGAACTAGTTCATATTTTGACGAGACGTGAACTGAACGTAGTGTATTTTGTCTGATAAACGCTTCTGTGAACTAGTTCATTCAACGGTAGTTCAATGAACTAGTTCATATTTTGGATGAACATAACTGAACGTAGTGTATTTTATCTGATAAACGCTTCTGTGAACTAGTTCATTCAACGGTAGTTCAATGAACTAGTTCATATTTTGGATGAACATGAACTGAACGTAGTGTATTTTGTCTGATAAACGCTTCTGTGAACTAGTTCATTTAACGATAGTTCAATTAACTAGTTCATATTTTGGATGATCATGAACTGAACGTAGTGTATTTTATCTGATAAACGCTTCTGTGAACTAGTTCATTCAACGATAGTTCAATGAACTAGTTCATATTTTGGATGATCATGAACTGAACGTAGTGTATTTTATCTGATAAACGCTTCTGTGAACTAGTTCAGTTAACTATAGTTCATTGAACTAGTTCATATTTTGGATGAACGTCAACTGAACGTAGTGTATTTTGTCTGATAAACGCTTCTGTGAACTAGTTAATTCAACGGTAGTTCAATGAACTAGTTCATATTTTAGATGAACATAAACTGAACGTAGTGTATTTTGTCTGATAAACGCTTCTGTGAACTAGTTCATTTAACGATAGTTCAATTAACTAGTTCATATTTTGGATGATCATGAACTGAACGTAGTGTATTTTATCTGATAAACGCTTCTGTGAACTAGTTCATTCAACGATAGCTCATTGAACTAGTTCATATTTTGGATGATCATGAACTGAACGTAGTGTATTTTATCTGATAAACGCTTCTGTGAACTAGTTCAGTTAACTATAGTTCATTGAACTAGTTCATATTTTGGATGAACGTCAACTGAACGTAGTGTATTTTGTCTGATAAACGCTTCTGTGAACTAGATCATTCAACGATAGTTCAATGAAGTAGTTCATATTTTGGACGAACGTGAACTGATAGTGTATTTTGTCTGATAAACGCTTCTGTGAACTAGTTCATTCAACGGTAGTTCAATGAACTAGTTCATATTTTAGATGAACATAAACTGAACGTAGTGTATTTTATCTGATAAACGCTTCTGTGAACTAGTTCATTCAACGATAGTTCAATGAACTAGTTCATATTTTGGATGATCATGAACTGAACGTAGTGTATTTTATCTGATAAACGCTTCTGTGAACTAGTTCATGGATTCAACAGGAAGTTTTTTTTAAAGGTATGTATTTAAAGCTCTGCATCGAACGACCTTGAGTCTCCACGACTCACATGTATATAATCCGTGTCTCTTCTCTCACACGTCAAACCGTTCAACTTCTTGACGTGTTCCACCGTGTTCCTCCTTTACAGCCGTCTTGAACTCCTGAGCAAACATCTAAATGGGCGTCTTTGTGAAGCCCTTCGGATCAACACTCTCTTATCACCTCTGAACAGGCTGTCTAAGAGGAACTTCTTCGCCGGTGGTCATGTTCGACCCTGAGCCGCAGTCGAGTCCCTGTGCTGTCGGGCAGGGGGAAGCCGAAGCCCCTCAGGGAAGGCTGCGGTGAAGTGGGGTTTCCTCGTCATCCGGTAGGACTGGAGGGACGAGGACCTTGGCCCTCGCTGACAGCTGTAGTTATTCAAGCGGATCATCGCACACCTGAGTAGAAATCTCACGACCCCGAACCTCCCTGCGGCGGCGGCGACGATGTCCTTACTCTGCAGCGGCGCATGTTCCCCCTCCCCGGTGAGATTTAAAGGAACAGGAGAGTGACTCACCTTCTCTAGAATCTTTTCACGAGACACAAAATCCAATATGAGGCCGTAAAGCTCACGGTGTGTGATAGACACTGACACACCGTCGCCCGGAGGGAGGGAAGGTTAATGGGCCGCTGCCCTTGAGGGACGACTGGATCGCTCTGCCTGGTTAAATAGGAGGATGTGTTCAATGTCAGACTTCCCCCCCCCACAGACCTGCAACACATGTGGACATGTTGCTCATAAAAGCTACTAAGGCTTGAAGAGCAGCCAGGTGAGGTGAACAGTTGTTATGATGGTTTGAAAGAGGAGCGACAGAAGTCATCTTCACTGGGCTGGTGACAGTGACAGAAGTCATCTTCAATGGGCTGGTGACAGTGACAGAAGTCATCTTCACTAAGCTGGAGACAGTGACAGAAGTCATCTTCACTAGGCTGGAGACAGTGACAGAAGTCATCTTCACTAGGTTGGAGACAGTGACAGAAGCCATCTTCACTGGGCTTGAGACAGTGACAGAAGACATCTTCTCTAGGCTGGAGACAGTGACAGAAGTCATCTTCACTAGGCTGGAGACAGTGACAGAAGTCATCTTCACTAGGCTGGAGACAGTGACAGAAGTCATCTTCACTAGGCTGGAGACAGTGACAGAAGTCATCTTCACCAGGTTGGAGACAGTGACAGAAGTCATCTTCACTAAGCTGGAGACAGTGACAGAAGCCATCTTCACTGGGCTTGAGACAGTGACAGAAGACATCTTCTCTAGGCTGGAGACAGTGACAGAAGCCATCTTCACTAAGCTGGAGACAGTGACAGAAGTCATCTTCACTGGGCTTGAGACAGTGACAGAAGTCATCTTCACTGGGCTGGAGACAGTGACAGAAGCCATCTTCACTGGGCTGGAGACAGTGACAGAAGCCATCTTCACTAGGCTGGAGACAGTGACAGAAGTCATCTTCACTAGGCTGGAGACAGTGACAGAAGCCATCTTCACTGGGCTGGAGACAGTGACAGAAGTCATCTTCACTAGGCTGGAGACAGTGACAGAAGCCATCTTCACTGGGCTGGAGACAGTGACAGAAGCCATCTTCACTAGGCTGGAGACAGTGACAGAAGTCATCTTCACTAGGCTGGAGACAGTGACAGAAGCCATCTTCACTGGGCTGGAGACAGTGACAGAAGTCATCTTCACTAGGCTGGAGACAGTGACAGAAGTCATCTTCACGAGACTGGAGACAGTGACAGAAGTCATTTTCACTAGGCTGGAGACAGTGACAGAAGTCATCTTCACGAGGCTGGAGACAGTGACAGAAGCCATCTTCACTGGGCTGGAGACAGTGACAGAAGTCATCTTCACTAGGCTGGAGACAGTGACAGAAGTCATCTTCACTGGGCTGGAGACAGTGACAGAAGTCATCTTCACTAGGCTGGAGACAGTGACAGAAGTCATCTTCACTAGGCTGGAGACAGTGACAGAAGTCATCTTTTCTAGGCTAGAGACAGTGACGGAAGTCATCTTCACTAGGCTGGAGACAGTGACAGAAGTCATCTTTTCTAGGCTGGAGACAGTGACAGAAGTCATCTTCACTAGGCTGGAGACAGTGACAGAAGACATCTTTTCTAGGCTGGAGACAGTGACGGAAGTCATCTTCACTAGGCTGGAGACAGTGACAGAAGTCATCTTCACCAGGCTGGAAACAGTGACAGAAGCCATCTTCACCAGGCTGGAAACAGTGACAGAAGCCATCTTAACTGGGCTGGAGACAGTGACAGAAGTCATCTTCTCTAGGCTGGAGACAGTGACAGAAGTCATCTTCACTAGGCTGGAGACAGTGACAGAAGTCATCTTCACTAGGCTGGAGACAGTGACAGAAGTCATCTTCACTAGGCTGGAGACAGTGACAGAAGCCATCTTCACTAGGCTGGAGACAGTGACAGAAGTCATCTTCACTAGGCTGGAGACAGTGACAGAAGTCATCTTCACTAGGCTGGAGACAGTGACAGAAGTCATCTTCTCTAGGCTGGAGACAGTGACAGAAGTCATCTTCACTAGGCTGGAGACAGTGACAGAAGTCATCTTCACTGGGCTGGAGACAGTGACAGAAGCCATCTTCACTGGGCTGGAGACAGTGACAGAAGCCATCTTCTCTAGGCTGGAGACAGTGACAGAAGTCATCTTCACTGGGCTGGAGACAGTGACAGAAGTCATCTTCACTAGGCTGGAGACAGTGACAGAAGTCATCTTCACTAGGCTGGAGACAGTGACAGAAGTCATCTTCACTAGGCTGGAGACAGTGACAGAAGTCATCTTCACTAGGCTGGAGACAGTGACAGAAGTCATCTTCACCAGGTTGGAGACAGTGACAGAAGTCATCTTCACTAGGCTGGAGACAGTGACAGAAGTCATCTTCACTGGGCTGGAGACAGTGACAGAAGTCATCTTCACTGGGCTGGAGACAGTGACAGAAGTCATCTTCACCAGGTTGGAGACAGTGACAGAAGTCATCTTCACTAGGCTGGAGACAGTGACAGAAGTCATCTTCACTGGGCTGGCATCAGTTTAACTTCAGTTTAACTTCAGTTTAGCATCAGTTTAGCTTCAGTTTAGCATCAGTTTAGCATCAGTTTAGCTTCAGTTTCTCTTCAGTTTAGCATCAGTTTAGCATCAGTTTAGGATCAGTTTCTCTTCAGTTTAGCATCAGTTTAACTTCAGTTTAGCATCAGTTTAGCATCAGTTTAGCTTCAGTTTCTCTTCAGTTTAGCATCAGTTTAGCATCAGTTTAGCTTCAGTTTAGCATGAGTTTAGCTTCAGTTTAGCTTCAGTTTACCTTCAGTTTAGCATGAGTTTAGCTTCAGTTTAGCTTCAGTTTAGCTTCATCTATGTCACTAAGATGGAGGACGTTGAGGGCGTCGTCAGTGACGTAGCTTCAGTTTAGCATCAATTCAGCTTCAGTTTAGCATCAGTTTAGCTTCAGTTTAGCATCAGTTTAGCATCAGTTTAGCTTCAGTTTCTCTTCAGTTTACCATCAGTTTAACCTTTAGTTTAGCATCAGTTTAGCTTCAGTTTAGCTTCAGTTTAGCTTCAGTTTCTCTTCAGTTTAGCATCAGTTTAACTTCAGTTTAGCATCAGTTTAGCTTCAGTTTAACATCAGTTTAGCATCAGTTTAGCTTTAGTTTAGCACCAGTTTAGCTTCAGTTTAGCTTCAGTTTACCTTCAGTCTAGCATGAGTTTAGCTTCAGTTTAGCTCCAGTTAAGCTTCATCTATGTCACTAAGATGGAGGACGTTGAGGGTGGAAAGTGTCCATCGATCCACACTCAATTTTCTGCCCAATTAAGTGCTCATCGTGCACTACATTTTAACACACTACTGATTGGGACACACTTGTGTACTCCAAATATTAAGTGTAAGTGCAAAAGTGCACGTTGCAAAGTTCATGTTGACATTTCTACTAGTATAATGTACGTGGAAGTACAGCCATAGCATCAGTTTAGCATCAGTTTAGCTTCAGTTTCTCTTCAGTTTAGCATCAGTTTAGCTTCAGTTTCTCTTCAGTTTCTCTTCAGTTTAGCATCAGTTTAGCATCAGTTTAGCTTCAGTTTAGCATGAGTTTAGCTTCAGTTTAGCTTCAGTTTCTCTTCAGTTTAGCATCAGTTTAACTTCAGTTTAGCATCAGTTTAGCTTCAGTTTAACATCAGTTTAGCATCAGTTTAGCATCAGTTTAGCTTCAGTTTAGCTTCAGTTTAGCTTCAGTTTACCTTCAGTCTAGCATGAGTTTAGCTTCAGTTTAGCTTCATCTATGTCACTAAGATGGAGGACGTTGAGGGTGGAAAGTGTCCATCGATCCACACTCAATTTTCTGGCCAATTAAGTGCTCATCGTGCACTACATTTTAACACACTACTGATTGGGACACACTCGTGTACTCCAAATATTAAGTGTCAGTGCAAAAGTGCACGTCGCAAAGTTCATGTTGACATTTCTACTAGTATAATGTACGTGGAAGTACAGCCATAGCATCAGTTTAGCATCAGTTTAGCATCAGTTTAGCTTCAGTTTCTCTTCAGTTTAGCATCAGTTTAGCTTCAGTTTCTCTTCAGTTTAGCATCAGTTTAGCATCAGTTTAGCTTCAGTTTAGCATGAGTTTAGCTTCAGTTTAGCTTCAGTTTCTCTTCAGTTTAGCATCAGTTTAACTTCAGTTTAGCATCAGTTTAGCTTCAGTTTAACATCAGTTTAGCATCAGTTTAGCATCAGTTTAGCATCAGTTTAGCTTCAGTTTAGCTTCAGTTTAGCTTCAGTCTAGCATGAGTTTAGCTTCAGTTTAGCTTCAGTTTAGCTTCATCTATGTCACTAAGATGGAGGACGTTGAGGGTGGAAAGTGTCCATCGATCCACACTCAATTTTCTGGCCAATTAAGTACTCATCGTGCACTACATTTTAACGCACTACTGATTGGGACACACTCGTGTACTCCAAATATCAAGTGTAAGTGCAAAAGTGCACGTTGCAAAGTTCATGTTGACATTTCTACTAGTATAATGTACGTGGAAGTACAGCCATAGCATCAGTTTAGCTTCAGTTTAGCATCAGTTTAGCATCAGTTTAGCTTCAGTTTCTCTTCAGTTTAGCATCAGTTTAGCTTCAGTTTCTCTTCAGTTTCTCTTCAGTTTAGCATCAGTTTAGCATCAGTTTAGCTTCAGTTTAGCATGAGTTTAGCTTCAGTTTAGCTTCAGTTTCTCTTCAGTTTAGCATCAGTTTAACTTCAGTTTAGCATCAGTTTAGCTTCAGTTTAACATCAGTTTAGCATCAGTTTAGCATCAGTTTAGCTTCAGTTTAGCTTCAGTTTACCTTCAGTCTAGCATGAGTTTAGCTTCAGTTTAGCTCCAGTTTAGCTTCATCTATGTCACTAAGATGGAGGACGTTGAGGGTGGAAAGTGTCCATCGATCCACACTCAATTTTCTGGCCAATTAAGTGCTCATCGTGCACTACATTTTAACACACTACTGATTGGGACACACTCGTGTACTCCAAATATTAAGTGTAAGTGCAAAAGTGCACGTTGCAAAGTTCATGTTGACATTTCTACTAGTATAATGTACGTGGAAGTACAGCCATAGCATCAGTTTAGCTTCAGTTTAGCATCAGTTTAGCATCAGTTTAGCTTCAGTTTCTCTTCAGTTTAGCATCAGTTTAGCTTCAGTTTCTCTTCAGTTTCTCTTCAGTTTAGCATCAGTTTAGCATCAGTTTAGCTTCAGTTTAGCATGAGTTTAGCTTCAGTTTAGCTTCAGTTTCTCTTCAGTTTAGCATCAGTTTAACTTCAGTTTAGCATCAGTTTAGCTTCAGTTTAACATCAGTTTAGCATCAGTTTAGCATCAGTTTAGCTTCAGTTTAGCTTCAGTTTACCTTCAGTCTAGCATGAGTTTAGCTTCAGTTTAGCAATCATGCAAGTTTCATGTGGTACAAATGTACCGTCAAAACTTTATAAAAGGTATCTAGTTCTACAGTAAAGTTACCAAAGTTACCAAATATTCCCTTTTTTTTTATTTCTGATGAATAGTTTCATGTTGTTCCATGACCCAAACCCAGAACCCTGTGATTGTGTGTGTGTGTGTTTGTGTGTGTGTGTGTGTGTGTGTGTGTGTGTGACAGGACCTTGAGTGCACTCTGGGCGGCACAGCTGGTATCAGTTCTAATAATCAAGCAGGCGATAATCTGACCACAAACACAGCCTCGCCGAGCAGATGGAAGCTTCTATTTTGGGGGAAAGAGCTTCTGCCAATGTTTGAAGTGACTTAAGTGAGAAAGACACTTTTGTAGTCGACGCCGCCGCGCTCGCGCTGCCAGAGTTACCTAAGAGAGGAATTGATTGATTTCAAAAGCGACACCGACTCAATAAGCAAAGTCATCTCGACTCTTGCTAATTTCTCGTTTCGGCACGAATTCAGTGCTTTTTCAGATCAAGATCTGAGGAACAGTTCCAGAGCCAGAACACAGTCTTATCCAGGTCGTCAATAACCAATAACGGCGAGGACAGATTATCAATAACCTCCCGTGTAAAGATGTTGGTTTCAACAGCGAAACGTCAAATCAGCACTTCCTGGTGACGTTTGAACCGTTGGTCGTTCCTTCATCCCAAGATCTCCTCGGATTCAAGCAGACCTTCATCCTCACTGAGCAGCTGTGCTTCGCATCCTTTATTGATTAAGTTCCTGCTCAGGATTAGCCAAAGATTAGATCAATCTAAACTGTCCTGCTGATCAAACCAGGCTAACGTTAGCATGTCCAAGAAGCCCTTTTCCAACCAGAAAATAAATACTTTCTCTAATCAAATGAAAGTGTGTCTCAAACTATGAACCAAAAATGTAAACTTATATTAACAATGAAGTGCATTAACATCTCAAACAACCTGCATCAAGTAAGTAAGTAAGTAAGTCATTTTTATTTGTGTAGCGCTTTTCGAGACCAGGGTCACAAAGCGCTTAAACAATCAAAACAATATTCAATAAAGTATATATTTTAAAGATCAAGATAATACTGAGAACAACGGAGCTCCAGAAAATCAAAGAAAAGCCTGAACAAATAGAAACGTCTTAAGATGTTTCTTGAAGGAGTCAGTAGATCATCAAACACAGATGTTTCTTGAAGGAGTCAGTAGATCATCAAACACAGATGTTTCTTGAAGGAGTCAGTAGATCATCAAACACAGATGTTTCTTGAAGGAGTCAGTAGATCATCAAACACAGATGTTTCTTGAGGGAGTCAGTAGATCATCAAACACAGATGTTTCTTGAAGGAGTCAGTAGATCATCAAACACAGATGTTTCTTGAAGGAGTCAGTAGATCATCAAACACAGATGTTTCTTGAAGGAGTCAGTAGATCATCAAACACAGATGTTTCTTAAAGGAGTCAGTAGATCATCAAACACAGATATTTCTTGAAGGAGTCAGTAGATCATCAAACACAGATGTTTCTTAAAGGAGTCAGTAGATCATCAAACACAGATGTTTCTTAAAGGAGTCAGTAGATCATCAAACACAGATGTTTCTTGAAGGAGTCAGTAGATCATCAAACACAGATGTTTCTTGAAGGAGTCAGTAGATCATCAAACACAGATGTTTCTTGAAGGAGTCAGTAGATCATCAAACACAGATGTTTCTTGAAGGAGTCAGTAGATCATCAAACACAGATGTTTCTTGAAGGAGTCAGTAGATCATCAAACACAGATGTTTCTTGAAGGAGTCAGTAGATCATCAAACACAGATGTTTCTTGAAGGAGTCAGTAGATCATCAAACACAGATGTTTCTTGAAGGAGTCAGTAGATCATCAAACACAGATGTTTCTTGAAGGAGTCAGTAGATCATCAAACACAGATGTTTCTTGAAGGAGTCAGTAGATCATCAAACACAGATGTTTCTTGAAGGAGTCAGTAGATCATCAAACACAGATGTTTCTTGAAGGAGTCAGTAGATCATCAAACACAGATGTTTCTTGAAGGAGTCAGTAGCATCAAACAAGATGTTTCTTGAAGGAGTCAGTAGATCATCAAACACAGATGTTTCTTGAAGGAGTCAGTAGATCATCAAACACAGATGTTTCTTGAAGGAGTCAGTAGATCATCAAACACAGATGTTTCTTGAAGGAGTCAGTAGATCATCAAACACAGATGTTTCTTGAAGGAGTCAGTAGATCATCAAACACAGATGTTTCTTGAAGGAGTCAGTAGATCATCAAACACAGATGTTTCTTGAAGGAGTCAGTAGATCATCAAACACAGATGTTTCTTGAAGGAGTCAGTAGATCATCAAACACAGATGTTTCTTGAAGGAGTCAGTAGATCATCAAACACAGATGTTTCTTGAAGGAGTCAGTAGATGATCAAACACAGAGATGTTTCTTGAAGGAGTCAGTAGATCATCAAACACAGATGTTTCTTAAAGGAGTCAGTAGATCATCAAACACAGATGTTTCTTGAAGGAGTCAGTAGATCATCAAACACAGATGTTTCTTGAAGGAGTCAGTAGATCATCAAACACAGATGTTTCTTGAAGGAGTCAGTAGATCATCAAACACAGATGTTTCTTGAAGGAGTCAGTAGATCATCAAGAGCAAAGAGAGAGAAGATCGTTCCAAAGCTTAGGAGCAACAGCCTGAAAAGATTTCTCTCCTCTGGTCCTGAGTCGTGTTCAGGAACCATCAGTAGATTCTGATCCACAGACCTCAGAGCCCGAGCTGGGGTGTAAGTCTGGATCAGATCACTGATGGAAGGTCTGACCATGAATGGATCTGAAAGTAAGAACCAGAATTTTAAAGTTGATCCTGAAAGAAACTGGAAGCCAGTGAAGAGTTTTAAGGATCGGAGAAATGTGAGTTCTTCTACTAGAGCGGGTTAGAATTCTGGCTGCAGAGTTCTGAATCAACTGCAGACGAGACGATCCTTCTTGTTAAGACCAGAAGAAGATCCAGATCATGTTCCGACAACATTTTCCTAAGTTTAGAGATTTTTCTCAGTTGAAGGAAACAGTTTCTGGTCAGTTTTCTTCAGTGTTGAACAAGAGACATGTCTTTATCAAATACAACACCCAGGTTTCTCAGGCTCAGTTTGACAGACTGACCTAAGTCACCCAAGTACTGACTCAACCCTGGAACCTTATCATCAGGAGCAATCACCAGAGTTTCAGTTTTGTCCACATTTAGCTGTAGAGTGTTTTCACTCAGCCATTGTTTGATCAACAGATACTGGGAAATACATTGTGTATTTTCCAGTATCTGTCAGTGTTGGATTTAACTTTAATCTTTGTCCAAACATCAGCTTTCAAAGCTGCTGGACTCTGGTGTTGCCAACTAGTGGCCGCAGGTTTATTGCAGCAAACAAATGAATGAACGCTGTGAATATTTGAGTTTTAATTGTAAAATAAAATTTGAATGATTGTCTTTAATGCAAACACTATTCAAAGATAAACCATAAAATAACTTTGAATTCAAATAAAATGTTATTTTAAAGGTTATACAAATAATATATATATCTTTACTAGTAAGTATTGATACAGTATCTGGAATAAAAACGATATATCATCATATCATTAGCTTTCAGTTAAAGAGGCTGTTATTGATCTATTCATCTTTTATTTGTTAAAATCACTTATAAGTTGAAAGTTGAGTCTTTTCCTTCACTTTATATTCCATTGCGTATCTTCTATGAATCGCAAAACGTCGCCTTTGTCTTGTTAATTTTTTCCTTTGTTTGCTGTGAATGTTCCACAAACACTTGGATTCCACTCAACGCTGTCCTGCCAACATCACTGTCAGCAGCAGCCAATGAGATTCAGACGAACCGCGGTCGATCCTCCGCGAGTCCATGAACTGAGCAGAAGTTTGAGACGTGATCGACTCCGACTAAAAACATGTTTTTAACATGAACTATTCCAGGAATCAATGTGTGTGTTGGGGGATCAATGAAGCTGGTGTCAGGGCAACATGTGTGTTTGATTGACGGACGATAACAACATGAAACGGTTGTTATCAATTGATGATGACATATGATGACAATTAATGATGACAATATGATGATAAGAAGTAAAACGATCAAAACACGAAGTCCGTTCCGTCGCTCCAACGCGACGTTAGTCCGTCCCGGGTCTTATACTTCGCTTCGTGGAGGAAGATGAACAATCCAGAGTGTGTCACGGGTCGTTTATTCGCTGCTTCAACTCAAACAAAATACAAGTTTTACGATCGCGATCGGACGCACTTTCTCCCGCCGACTGTACAAGTCAATAGTCCCGGGAGAAAAGGTCCCGATCTGTAGAAACATCGCTATATTTAAGGCAAATTTCCCGCACAGGGGGTCGTCCTTTCCGGCCAAATGGTTCTTTCAAGTTCGCTGTGTCCCGATCCCCCGCAGAGAGACATCCTGATTTGTCTTCTTGTAATCTAATCAGTCAAATGTTCTTGGGTGGGGGTTATCTTCTCTTCCAGCTTTTATCCCCCCTTTCAGATGTTTTAAATAACTGGTGTTGTTTCTAAATCTGATCCAAGCTTGTCTTGAACCAGTGAATCAGTCTGGAGTGTTGATTATGAATGTGTAGTCAAACGTTTAAGCTCTTAGATCAAGCAGTCATTTATACTTTATATTTTGATTATCTTTTAGCATTCATTTAAGTATGGCGTATACGTTTAGTGTATAATAATTTTAATCTAACCGTTTTGTTTCATTCAATGTATTTCAATACGATTCTTTACATTGGTTTATATTCAACACTCATCGAGCGAACGCTCCCTGGTACCTCAGGAAACTCTGTGAGACGTCTCGGGTTCAAATCTTGATTCGTGTCCTTTTCCTTAAAAAACACCGTGCCTGGACGTGACGGGTGATTGACAGCTGTCGACCGCGACCGACCGACGACTTGCTCTTCGCCGGCTGTCATCGTCAAGCCTCGGCGTTTACACGAGCCGATCCCCGGACAGTTCTTAAAAAAAACATCCGCCTCGCGGTCTTGTCAGCTCGGCTTCACTATTGACTCGGCGTGACCTTCAAACAGGAAGAGACTTGTCTTCGCTTCGGCGTCGAGAAGGAAGTGGAGGCGAAGACGTTGAGTGACAAGCCTCGGGGGAAATGAGGAAGCTTCGATCGCTCGATCTTAATAAGAAGCGCATCTTAAGCCTAGATCACGGCAGCACTCGCTCGTCTGGACCTGTTGTTTCATTTTCACTCGCAGCCATGACCTTGAGCTGGTAGGTTTCTTTAGCTGGACGAATGACTTTAGTATCACCGTATTATTTCATCTGCAGAGGTGAGTTTTGTTCTGAAGAGGTTCCTGCGTGGATGGAGAGTCAAGAAAGAAGGGAACGTAGAAGGTGTTAGTCGCTTTATTTCTGGAGGTTTTTGTTCCTGTGGTTATGGCAGCGTTGAAGGTCACAGCAGGCCTTTCATTTGAGACGTTTATTACATGTTGAAGAAGAAGAAAACAAGACAGTCTTCTGGTGAAAGTCTGGTAACATAGACCTTGATGTTAGGAAATAAAGTAAATAATTCATATTTCTAGACCTTTTCCAGACCAGGGTCACAAATTGCTTAAACAATCAAAAGAATATTCAATAAAATATATACTAAAAAGATCAAGATAATACTGAGACCAACACAGGAGTCTCAGAGAATCAAGGAACATCTCAAATAAAAGTGTCTTGAGATGTTTCTTGAAGGAGTCAGTAGATCATCAAACACAGAGATGGTTCCAAAGCTTAGGAGCAAAAGCCTGGAAGGATTTCTCTCCTCTGGTCCGGAAGTTCAGGAACCATCAGTAGATTCTGATCCACAGACCTCAGAGCCCGAGCTGGGGTGTAAGTCTGGATCAGATCACTGATGGAAGGTCTGACCATGAATAGATCTGAAAGTAAGAACCAGAATTTTAAACTGACTCCTTCAAGAAACATATGTGTTTGATGATCTACTGACTCCTTCAAGAAACATCTGTGTTTGATGATCTACTGACTCCTTCAAGAAACATCTGTGTTTGATGATCTACTGACTCCTTCAAGAAACATCTGTGTTTGATGATCTACTGACTCCTTCAAGGAACATCTGTGTTTGATGATCTACTGACTCCTTCAAGAAACATCTGTGTTTGATGATCTACTGAC
This sequence comes from Callionymus lyra, assembly GCA_016630915.1. Lineage (NCBI taxonomy): Eukaryota > Metazoa > Chordata > Actinopteri > Syngnathiformes > Callionymidae > Callionymus > Callionymus lyra. The sequence continues at coordinate 12,828 of JACEEU010000878.1, read as the reverse complement.
TCCTTCAAGAAACATCTGTGTTTGATGATCTACTGACTCCTTCAAGAAACATCTGTGTTTGATGATCTACTGACTCCTTTAAGAAACATCTGTGTTTGATGATCTACTGACTCCTTCAAGAAACATCTGTGTTTGATGATCTACTGACTCCTTCAAGAAACATCTGTGTTTGATGATCTACTGACTCCTTCAAGAAACATCTGTGTTTGATGATCTACTGACTCCTTCAAGAAACATCTGTGTTTGATGATCTACTGACTCCTTCAAGAAACATCTGTGTTTGATGATCTACTGACTCCTTCAAGAAACATCTCAAGACACTTTGAGTTGAACTTTTCCTTGATTCTCTGAGACTCTTGTGTTTGTCTCAGTTTTATCCTGATCTTTAAAGTATATATTTTATTGAATATCGTTTCGATTGTTTAAATTGTGACCCTGGTCTGGAAAATCTCCAGATAAAACTCAGAAGTGACTAAACCTCAAGAAGGTCGAGGAACAGAATGTTCTGGTCGAGACTCGAATCATCTTGAACCGAAGATTGTATTCTTTTCTTTTATTTCTTCCATCTTTTCGTACACGTGTGCAATATGACCTTAAATATATATGATGTAATTCTGAAATGAATACATTTTCTTTTGTCAATATTACTTATGTTACGTTTACTAGTTATAATATTAATTGCCATTTTTATATTATTAGCAATTTGTTACACATTTATTCTCCACCTGTAGTGACTAAAAACTGTTGTAATTCAACAACACATTTCCATGTTGTTTGACTTGAAAACGAATATGTTTCCAAGCATCGATTGATCTTAATCAACGACTCTTATCTCTGAGCCTCCTCTGGGAAATTAAGTGAAGCTTCATTGAATCAATATCTTCAACGAACACTTTATAACGTGACGCTTTTCTCACGAACTGATCCACACTCGGCTTTGAAGAGCAACAACTATTCCATTTCTCGCGATGCGAGTGATTCTCGATGTGGACACTAGGTGGCAGCATCTCTCTTTTACAGCAGCAGGTGTGTGAGAGAATGTGTGTGTAGGTGTGTGAGAGTGTGTGAGAGTGTGTGTGTGTGAGAGAGTGTGTGTGTAGGTATGTGAGAGTGTGTGTGTGTGTGTGTGAGAGAGTGTGTGAGAGGTGTGTGAGAGTGTGTGTGTGTGTGTGAGAAGTGTGTGTGTGAGAGAGTGTGTGAGAGGTGTGTGTGTGAGTGTGTGAGAGAGAGGTGTGTGAGAGTGTGTGTGTGTGAGAGAGTGTGTGTGTAGGTGGTTGAGAGTGTGTGTGTAGGTATGTGAGAGTGTGAGAGTGTGTGTGTGCAGGCTGTGAGAGTGTGTGTGTGTAGGCATGTGAGAGTGTGTGTGAGAAGGTGTGTGAGAGTGTGTGAGAGTGTGTAGGTGAGAGTGTGTGTAGGTGTGTGAGAGTGTGTGTGTGTAGGTGTGTGAGAGTGTGTAGGTGTGTGAGAGAGTGTGTGTAGGTGTGTGAGAGGTGTGTGAGAGAGTGTGTGTGTAGGTGTGTGAGAGAGTGTGTGTGGTGTGTGAGAGAGTGTGTGTGTAGGTGTGTGAGAGTGTGTGTGTGTGTAGGTGTGTGAGAGTGTGTGTGTATGTGTAGGGTTTGAAGATCAACAACTATTCTATTTCTCGCGATGCGAGTGATTGTCGATGTGAGCCTCTAGGTGGAGCATCTCTGCAGAGGAGTAGATGCATCTCAGTAAATAACATTTTAAAAAAAGGTTGTGTGTGTGTGTGTAGGTGTGTGAGAGTGTGTAGGTGTGTGAGAGTGTGTGTGTGTGAGAGTGTGTGTGTGTGAGAGTGTGTGAGAGTGTGTGTGTGTAGGTGTGTGAGAGAGTGTGTGTGTAGGTGTGTGAGAGAGTGTGTGTGTAGGTGTGTGAGAGCGAGGCGCGCGATAGCGCAGGCGCGAGATGCGCAGGCGCGTGATGCGCGTGCGCGAGATGCGCAGGCGCGCGCATGCGCAGGCGCGACAGTGCGCGTGTGCGCGCGATATGGCGCAGGCGCGATACGCGCAGGCGCGCGAGGGCGCGTGCGTGCGGATGCGCAGGCGGGCGAGTTAGCGGGTGAGACGCGCAGGCGTGATGTGTGCGCAGGCGAGATATGCGTCGCGCGAGCGCAGGCGCGCGAGAGAGGCGCGCGATGCGTAGGCACGCGGTGCGCGAGAGGCGCAGGCGCGTGATGCGTGCGAGATCTTGCGCAGGCGCGAGACGCGCGCGCGATGTCGCAGGCGCGCGACGCGCAGGTGCGTGATATGCAGGCGCGATGCGCGTGCGATGTGGCGCAGATGTGCGCGCAGGCGCGTGATGCGCAGGCGTGATGATGCGCAGGCGCGCGACGCGTGCGCGCGATGCGGAGGCGCGATGCAGGTGCGCGATGTGCGCGCGCGTGTGTGAGAGAGCGTGCGACGGTGAGAGGCAGCGTGTGTGCGCAGCGCGTGATAGCGTGCGGGCAGGTGTGAGAGAGCGTACATGCGCAGGGTTTGCGGATGCGCGATGCCGATGCAGGCGGCGAGTGATCCGCCGGCGCGATCCGCGGCCAGCAGGCGCTTGAAGCGCAGGAGCGACAGATGCGGCGGCGGTGAACAATTTAAACGAAGGTTGTGCGTGGTGCGTAGGTGCGTGAGAGTGTGTAGGTGGAGGGAGTGTGTGTAGGTGTGCGGAGGGTGGGTGCGTGGGTGTGCGAGCGAGGTGTGTAGGGTGCGCAGCGAGAGCGTGAGTGCAGGCGGAGGATGGTAGGTGCGAGCAGGCGCGTGTGCGAGAGAGGTGTGCGGAGGGCGAAGCGGGCGCGAAGAGGTGCGCGAGGGTGCGCCGTGCGGTGCCAAGCGAGAGTGTGGTGCGTGATGCGCAGCGTGCGATATGCGCGCGCGCGTAGGCGCGCGATGCAGGCGGGATGCGCAGGCGCGCGAGCGTGCGCAGGCGCGCGAGGCGTGCGGTGCGAGGCGCGGAGGCGCGCGGGCGCGCGGTGCGCGATGCGCAGGCGCGCGCGCGCGCGCGATATGCGCGCAGGCGCGGATATGCGTGCGCGATATTTACGCGATGCGCGCGCGATGCGCAGGCGCGTGACATGCGCAGGCGCGTGATACAGGCGCGGATGCGCGCGATGCGCAGGCGCGCGATGCGCGTGCGCGCGTGCGCGAGAGTCGCGCAGGCGCGCGAGATCGCGCAGGCGCGCAGATGCGTGCGTGACGATGCGCAGGCGCGTGACGCGCAGGCGCGGATGCGCAGGCGTGCGATCGCGTAGTGCGGATGCGTGCGCGTGGAGATGCGCAGGCGCGCGGAGAGCCGCGCAGGCGCGTGATATGCGCAGGCGTGCGACATGCGTGCGCAGAGGCAGAGGCGCGCGGATGCGCGCGCGCGATGCGCAGGCGCGCGATGCGTGCGTGCGATATTCCTCAGGCGCGCGATACGCGCGCAGGCGCGTGATGCGGTGCGTGATGCGTGCGCGGCGATGCGCAGGCGCGCGGAGATGCGCAGGCGCGGCATGCGCAGGCGCGCGGAGAGCGTGCAGGCGCGATGCGCGTGCGCGCGCGTGCGATGATGCGCAGGCGCGCGGAGGAGCCGCAGAGGCGATGCGTGCGCGATATGCGCAGGCGCGCATATTTTGCGCGATACGCGCAGGCGCGCGATATTTGCGCGCGCGGAGATGCGCGCGCGTGATACGCGCAGGCGCGGATGCGCAGGCGCGACGCGCGCGCGCGCGCGCGATGATGGCGCAGGCGCGCAGGAGATGCGCGGCGCGCCGATGCGCGCGATGTCCAGGGCGCGCGCGATGCCCAGGCGTGATGCGCGCGCAGGCGCGCGCGCGAGGCGCGATGCGCGCGGCGCGATGATGCAGGCGCGCGGATACGCGCGCAGGCGCGATGCGCAGGCGCGCGATGCGCGCGTGATACGTCCAGGCGCGTGATGCGTGCGCGATACGCGCAGGCGCGATGCGTGCGTGAACGCGCGCGCGATGCGCGTGAGGCGTGCGGAGCAGGCGCGTCATATGTGCGTGCGGAGCGTCAGGCGTGCGATATGCGTGGCAGGCGCGATGATGCGTGGCGGCTCGCGTTATGTACGTGCGAGAGCGTGTGCGTGCGCGAGCTCAGGCGGAGCCCAGTCGTGCCCATCGCGCGATACCCGCGCAGGTGCGCGAGAGCGCGCAGGCGAGTGCGCGGGCGGGATGTGCAGGCGCGTGACGCCCGCGAGGTGATCGCCCAGGCGCGATGCGGCGCAGGCGCGCGCGCAGGCGCGATATGCGCGAGCATGTACCAGGCGCGACATGTGCGCGTGATGCGCAGGCGCGCGACGATGCGTGCGCGATATGCGCAGGCGCGCGATTTCCAGGGCGCGATGCAGGGCGCGGAGATGCGCGGCGCGACGCGCAGGCGCACTCCGCCCAGTGCGCGCGATGCATGCGATACGCGCAGGCGTGATTGCGCGTGCGCGTGCCCAGGCGCGACGCGTCCAGGCGCGCGATCGCGCGCAGGCGCGCGATGCGTGCGTGCGGAGATGCGCAGGCGCGCGATGCGCAGAGCGCGCCGCCGCAGGCGCGATGCGCAGGCGCGCGCGATGCGCGCGATCGCGTGAGGCGCGATGCGCGGGCGATGCGCGGGCGCGGAGATGCGCGGTGCGATGCGCAGGCGCAACGCGCGCGCGTGCCGCGCGTGCGAGCGTGCGCGATGCGCAGGCGCGCGGATGCCCAGGCGTGCGCGTGCAGGCGCGCGATATCCAGGCGCGCGATGCGCGTGCGCGGTCTCGCGCGGGCGCGCGCCTGCGCGCGGACGGCGCAGGCGCGACATGCGCATATCAGTGCGCGATGCGCGGAGCCGTGAGGCGCGGATGCGCGCGCGATGCGCGCGCGCGCGATGCGCGCGCGTGCGCGCGGGTCCGCGCGCGAATCCGAGGTGCGCGGGAGTATGCGCGTGCGCGGTGCCGCAGGCGTGCAGGTGTTCGCGCGCGCTGCGCGATGCGCAGGCGCGTGTACGCGCAGGCGCGCGATGCCGCGCGGCGCGCGGAGACGCGTGTGCGCGCGCGTTATGTACGCAGGCGTGCGATGCCCGCGCGTGAGCGCGCGATACTGCGCGCAGGCGCGTCGAGATTATCGCAGGCGCGCGACACCTGCAGGCGCGGTGCCGCGCGATGCGCGCGATGCGAGGCAATACAGTGCGCGGAGAGGCGCGTCCGGCATGCGTGCGCGACGCGCGCGGCGCGATGTGCGCGATGCGCGCGTCCGAGGCGCGCAGGCGTGCGATGATGCGCGTGGGCGATATGGCGCGCGCGCGATGCGTGCGCGCGATATTTCGCGCGCGCGATGCGCGAGGCGCGCGCGATGCGTGATCGTCTGCGCGCGTCGACATGCGCGCGCGTCCAGCGATGCGCGCGCGCGCGATACCTGGCGCGCGGTGGCGCGTGCGGTCCCAGGCGCGATGCGCGTGCGCGTGTGCGTCTGTGCGTGCGTGCGTGTGGTGCGCGTGCGTGCGGAGCGCCTGTGTGTGCGTGGTCTGTCTGCGCGTGCGCGTTAACATGATTAGCTCATCCAAACAGCATCAGTCCCACAGTCAATAGCCAGCACCTACATCATCATCCAGTCATATCACGCTTAGCATTGAAGCTAATACAGTATTAGCTATCAGTTGGCATTAGCTATCAGTATTAGTGGTCATGTTACGTCATCTCGTGGTTTTATTTTGAAGTCGTGGTCTGCCTGGTACGTGTTCATCTGTTTTGTCTTGACAGGCGCGGCAGGTGCGCGGCGGAGGATGATTGAGTGGCAGGTTCTTCCAGATAATGAGCATCTCTACCAGAAGATCCTCGCCAGAGCATTGAGCTTCCTGACCAGGCTGGTATCTCTGATCTCTCCGCGCTGCGTATCTGGATGAAACTGCCTCGGGAAGAACTCCTGACGTTGTCAGCGATTTAAGTTGCTCACGTGACTCTTCGCCTTTGTTTTGAGGTGGAAGCTGGGAAGTGGTCAGGTGGAGCTGGGCACAAGAAGGTGGCAGGTCCTGGGAGGCGGGCAGCAGTGAGGGTGAGGTGACTTGCTCAAACTCTGCTGGAAAAGTTGTTTAGTCCATTTGCCTCTCCAGCGTAGTCCACTGCAGTCAGAGAGACCTGGTCTTGTGTCCAGTGATGGTTTTAACATCATCCCAGACTCTCTTATTTCTTTCTCGGCTCAGCTTCTCCTCAACCTCCTGTAGGTGTTCCTCCCCAGCTTCACCTCCTGCTGAGCTGACCTCATGGCGTCCCTGTCTCTGCTCCTGAAAGCCACTTTCTTCCTGTTAAGGACATCCTTGACCTCCTTTGTTACCCACGGTTTATTATTAGGGTAACATGACAGTCTATTAGGGCTACAACGCCCACAGAAATTTAAATAATCTGTTAGACAGTGTGTCTGACCTCGATGTCTCATGAGACTCAGCAGAACATCCCAGTCTGTTGTTTCAAAGCAGTCTTGATGGCGTCCTCCACAGCTGGTGTCCACTCTCTGGGATTGTCTTAGTGGTCACAGTCTGTCTCTGCACCAGAGGAGTGACCTGGGACTGAAGGTGGACCAGGTTGCGATCGGACCCTCCAAGTGGAGGAAGAGGCCTGGCCTGTAGGTGTCCTTCAGGTGGAATAAAGAAGGTCAATTGTCCTGTTATTCCTGGTGGGACAATTCACGGCCTGATGGAAAGTAGGCAGAGTAGAGTCCAGGTGGATTAAAGTCTCCAGAGATGATGATAAACGCGGTCAGGATGTTGATTCTGAAGTCGAGCTGTCATTGTGTGGATCTTCTCACAGGCAGATGAAGCTCAGCGCCGCAGGAATGTAGACACAGCGATCACGTGACTGAAACTCACGCGGTAGATAATATGGACGCATGCTGACAACAGTTCTACATCTTGACGACACGAGACTTTCTTCACAGTAACGTGTCCCGGACTACACCAGCGCTTTTCACGCATACAGATCAGACCTCCTGCTCTGACGGAGCTGAAACCAGGCAGATCCACGAGTGAGTCCGGAGTCAGTGCGTGAGCCACGCCTCCGTGAAGATCAACAAGCTGCTCTCTCTGTAGATCCTCTGGTTGTTGAGGACAGACTCGCCCATCTTATTCGCCAGTGAATTGACGCTCATCGTGATCGTTGGGACGTTGGTCTGTGACGCCTCCGATTGTCCTGCTAGCTTAGCCTTTAGCCTCCTCCCTGCTCTACAGCCCCGTGGCGATCTCCAGCTCGTGCACATTGGACATCAGCGACAGTAGATCCTCTCTTGAGTCAACAAGACGATTCTCAACATGTTCAAAAGTATCCATTTAAAAATGATAGTAAAAAAATTAATAAAAACAGAAAATTATAGACATTTTCTGTATAATCTGTGAATAGAAATAGTATTAGTTAATAGTTAGTATTAGTTCATAGTATTAGTTAATAGTTAGTATTAGTTCATAGTATTAGTTAACAGTTAGTATTAGTTCATAGTATTAGTTAATAGTTAGTATTAGTTCATAGTATTAGTTAATAGTTAGTATTAGTTCATAGTATTAGTTAATAGTTAGTATTAGTTCATAGTATTAGTTCATAGTTAGTATTAGTTCATAGTATTAGTTAATAGTTAGTATTAGTTAATAGTATTAGTTAATAGTTAGTATTAGTTAATAGTATTAGTTAGTAGTTAGTATTAGTTCATAGTATTAGTTCATAGTTAGTATTAGTTCATAGTATTAGTTCATAGTTAGTATTAGTTCATAGTATTAGTTAATAGTTAGTATTAGTTAATAGTATTAGTTAATAGTTAGTATTAGTTCATAGTATTAGTTAATAGTTAGTATTAGTTAATAGTCAGTACTGGTTCAAAGTGAAACCTGAACCACGTTGACTTCTGGACATCATGACGAGACTTATTATTATTATTATTATTATTATTATTATTATTATTATTATTATTATTATTATTATTATTATTATTATTATTATTATTATTATTATTGTGAAGTGTGTGCTCTGTGTGAAGTGTGTGTTCAGTGCGAGTGTGCGCTGCGACGTGCGTGCGGCCAGGAAGCGCGCGTGCCTAGTGACGGCGCGCGCGACGTGCGTGCGCCAGCGACGTGCGTGTGCCGCCTGCGTGACGTACGTCTGCGCGACGTGTGTGCGTTCCAGTGACGCCCAGTGACGTGCGCAGCGCAGCTGCCCAGGTGGCTGCCCAGGAATGCCGCGTCCAGGCGACGGCGCCCAGAGCGGGTGCGTGAATGGCGCGGCGGTCCCAGTGAAGTTTTGCGCGGTCCAGTGACGCGCGCCCTAGGAATGCGCGCGGTCCAGGCGAGGCCGCACGGCATCCAGGAATGCGCGCGTCCAGGAGTCCAGGCGTCCAGGGAATGGCGCGTCCAGGAATGGTCCAGCGAAATGGCGCGGGTCCGCGTGAGGGCGGTGGTCCAGGCAGCGCGTGTCAGGTGCACGGTGCGCGTCCGCGACGTGCGGCTGCGCGACGCGTGCGGCTCAGGAACGTGCAGGTTCAGTGACGTGCGTGACGTGGCGTGCGTGCGTGCGTCTGCGCGGACGTGTGCGCCTGCGCGACGCCCAGTGACGTGCGTGCGCAGTGACGCCCAGTGAAGGTTCCAGCAGTCCAGGTGGACGGTGCTGGTCCAGGCGAGACGCGGCGTGTACAGGCGACGCAGTGCGGTCCAGTGAATGGGTGGTGGTGGAATGCGGTAGCTCAGGATCGTGTGCGCGTCCAGGAAGTCCAGTGACGGCGCGGTCCAGGCAGACTGAATCCAGGAATGCGCACGTCCATGCGAATGCAGCCCAATGCGGATGCAGCTGAGCACCAGCTGTCAGGAAACTGCGCGGCGACGGTGCGTCTGCTGATCGGCACCAGTGATCTGGTGCGGTGCGTTCAGGAATGCGGCGGCGCGTTCAGGAAGCGCATGAAGCGGTGGCGTTCAGGAATGAATGCGCGCGTCTGCGTGGCGCGCAATGCGTGCGTTCAGCAGTGACGCGCTGTGGTGCCCTGAGCGCGTCTGCAGGGAGCGCCCGCGGACGTGCGTGCGTCTGTGCGACGTGCGCGCTCTGGTCTGCGGATGCGGCGCGTCTGCGCTCAGTGACGTGCGTGTGTCTGGCGATGCCCAGTGACGTGTGTGTGTTCTCAGTGAAGCGTCGGTGAAGCGCTCAGGAAATGTGGCTCAGGACGGTGTGTGCTCCAGTGATCTGCGTGCGCTCAGGAAGCGTGTGGTGAGCTTGTCCGCAGGTGATCGGCAGTACCAGGCGACTGCGCGGTCCAGTGACGTGTGGTGGGAGCCTGCGGTGGTGGTCTATGGATCGTGCGCGGCACCTCAGGGAAAGTCCAGGGATGGCAGGTGGTTCAGGTGACTGGGTGGCGGTATTCAAAGAGGCTGTCCAGGATGCGGCGCTCAGGTGACGGTATTCAGGAATGCGTGCGTCTCAGGTGAATGGGTCTAGGGAAGGGTGTGGCTCAGGTGGATCTGGTGTGTGTCTATGTGATCTGCACCAGGGAAGCAAAAAGGCTCAGGAATGCAAAGTGCAGTTCAGGAATGGCAAAGTGGGTTCAGGAATGGTGTGCGTGTTCAGGAATGCAGGTTCAGGAAGGTGTGTCTCCATGAATGGGCGGCGCAGCGCGACTTGGCAGTGGTGGCGGCGGTCCAGGAATGCGAATGGCGGCATTCAGGGACATTTGCGCGCGGTCCAGGAATGGTCCAGGCGGCGGCAGGGAATGCGGCGGCGGCAGGTCCAGGTGATTGCGGCGATGCGTCGAGCTGAACGCGCGGTCCAGGAGCTCCGCGTGTCCAGCGCAGGTCCAGGACGGCAGCGCGGTCCAGGAAATGCAGGTCCAGTGACGGCACAGGCCCCAGGAAGGCGTGGTGGTCCAGCGAGGGCTCGCAGGTGGCGGGCTCCAGTGAGTCGCGTGTCCGCGCGACGTGCGCGTCCAGGAAGCCGCGGCAGGCCCAGGAATGCATCGCACCAGGAGCCGCGCGTCCAGGGAGTCCAGGCATCCAGGGAAATTTTGCAGACCAGGAATTATCCAGTGACGGCGCGCGTCCAGTGAATGGGTGCGCTCAGTGGTACGCGGTGGTGTGACCAGTGAGCAAGGTCCGTGCGGATTGCGGTGCGTTCAGTGACGTGCGTGCCCAGGAATGCGGTACCAGTGACGTGCGTGACGTGCGTGTGCGGGCTCAGTGACGTGCGTGCCCAGGCGACGCTCCAGTGACGTGTGCGCTCAGCAGCTGCCCAGGAAGCTGGCCCAGGAAGCCCAGTGAAATTCCGCGTGCATCTCAGTGACGCGCGCATTCATGAATGCGCGCGTGTCCAGTGACGCGGTGGAATGCGCGGCGTCCAGTGGATCGTGCGCGCGTCCAGGAAGTCCAGTGAGCTGCAGGTCCAGGAATGGTCCAGGAATGCGGCACGGTCCAGTGAGCTCCGCGGCATTCAGGAATGCGCAGGTCCAGTGACGGTCCAGGAATGGCGTGACGGCGCGTGGTTCAGGTGATCGTGGTGCGGCGTCTGGTGCGATCCAGGGGCGTGGGTCTGCGGAATGCGTGCGTCTGTGGCTTTTGAGGCTGCGGTAAGGTCTGTGGACGCGGATGGCGGTGGCGTTCAGGAATGCATTTTATGGTGGTATTCAGGCGAATGGGCGTGCGTAGCGCGGTCTGAGTGACGTGCGTCCAGTGAATGGTTCCAGGCGTGCGTGAATGGCGCGCGCACCAGGAAGCGCACTTTGCGCGGTCCAGGAATGCAGAGATCGGCGCGGCGTCCAGGAAATGGTCCAGGCGCGGTGCGGGAAATTCTGCGCGGCGGCGGCGGTCCAGGAACAAGATGCGCGCCAGCGCGAATGCGCGGTCCAGGGACTGGCGCGTATCCAGCGGTCCAGGAGTTTCGCGGCGGCGCGTCCAGGTACTGTGCGCGCGCGTCCAGGTGAATGGCATGTGGCTCAGGAATGGTGTGGTGTCTGCGTGAATGGGCAGGTTCACAGTGACGTGCGGTGCGGCTCCACAGGAAATGCGGTGCGTGTTCAGGCAGGTCACCGTCCAGGGAATGTGCGGCCCAGGGAATGGTGGCGCTGGCTCAGGAGGCTGACCAGGCGATGTGCGTTCAGGTGACGGCAAGGCGGTCCAGGTGAGTCGGCGTCCGTGCGATCGTGCGCGCGCTCAGTGATGCGTGTTTGTGTGAAGCGTGTCTGTGCGACGGCGGTGGTGTGACGTGGTGCGTGCGTCTGTGCGACGTGTGGTGTGCGTCTGTGCGACGCTCAGTGACGTGTGTGCGTTCAGTGAGCTGCCCAGGCAGTTGCCCAGTGAAGCCCAGTGGAAGCGTACAGCAGCTGCGTGGCTCAGTGAAGGCGTGTCCGTGCGACGCGTGCGCCCAGTGACGTGTGTGCGTCTGTGGAGGCTGCGTTCAGTGACGCGTGACGTGTGCGTGCCCAGTGACGTGCGTGCGTCTGTGCGACGCTCAGGTGACGTGCAGGCCTGTGCGGAATATTCAGCGTATTGCCCAGTGAAGCCCAGTGAATGTGCGCTCGCGTGAATGGCAGACCAGTGACGGCGGTGGCGGTCTGAAAGACGGCGGTGGAATGGTGGCGGTATTCAGGACGTGCGTGCGTCCAGGAGTCCAGGAATGCGTCTGTGCGGTATCATTCAGGAATGGCGCACGTCCAGTGAATGGCGCGGCCTGCGGAAATGGCGGCCCAGTGAATATCCAGTGGAATGCGCGCGCGAATACGCGCGTCCAGTGACCTGTGTCTGTGCGATCTATGTGCGTGTCTGTTTGATGCGTCTGTGGCTAGCGCGTCGTAGCTGCATGGTGCGTTCAGTAGCTGTGTGTGCGGCGGCGTGCGGGCTCAGTGACGTGTGCGTTCAGGGAAGCGCGCGCGTCTGCGCGACGTGCGCGTCTGCGCGACGCGTGCGGGCTCGTTCAGTGGACGTGCGTGCGTCTGGTGCGACGTGGCGTGCAGTGACGTCTAGTGCGTCAGTGAAGGTCTGGTGCGAAGCTTGCCCAGTGAAGCGTGCGTGTAGCTGGTCTGGTGCGAGGGCTATTCAGTGAATGCGTGGTGTCTGTGCGGAAGTGCAGGCTCAGGACGTGTGTGCGTCTGTGGGTACGTGTGCGTCCCGCAAGTGAATGCGTCTTTAGCTTGCCCAGGAATGCATTGCCCAGTGAAGTGCAGGCTCAGGAAGCTGTGTGTGGTGTGAAGTCTCAGGGCTGCGTGTGGTTTCAGTGATCTGGTGTGTGCTTCAGTGATCCAGTGTGGGTGCTCAGGAAGTGGTGTGTGTTTGTGTGAGCTGTGTGTGTCTGTGCATGCAGGCTCAGTGATCCGGTGCGTGCTCAGGAAGCTGAGCGTGTGTCTGTAGCGAGCGCGTGTGCGTGAATGCGTGTCTGTGCGGACGTGCGTGCGGCCCAGGAATGCGGCTCCAGTGACGTGTGCGCGTCTGTGCGATGTGTGCGCGGCTCATTGCGCGGACGGTGCGCTCCAGTGACGTGCAGGTTCAGTGACGTCCAGTGCGCTCCAGTGAAATGGTTCCAGTGAAGGCCCAGCATGCAGGTGGTGAATGCGGTCCAGGCAGCTGGCCCAGTGAATGTGTGCGTTCAGTGAGCTGTGTGCGGTTCAGGACGTGTGCGTGTCTAGGGGAAGCGTGTGTGTCCCGGCTGCGGTGGCCCAGTGGAATGGTTCAGGAATGCGTATTGCCCAGTGAAGGCAAGGCTCCAGGGAAGTGCGTGCGCGAACCCAGGGAAGCGGCATGTGCCCAGTGATCTGGTGTGTGCTCAGTGATCTGCGGTGCTCAGGAAGGTGTGTGCTCAGTAAGAAGTGGTGGTGCTCAGGTGAAGCTGCAGGCTCAGGTGATCTGTGTGTGC
>JACEEU010000877.1:0-25000 GCA_016630915.1 Callionymus lyra | reverse complement strand
TACCTGACAAACACCTGACAAACACCTGACAAACACCTGACAAACACCTGACAAACACCTGACAAACACCTGACAAACACCTGACAACTACCTGACAACTACCTGACAACTACCTGACAAACACCTGACAAACACCTGACAAACACCTGACAACTACTTGACAACTACCTGACAAACACCTGACAAACACCCGACAAACACCTGACAACTACCTGACAAACACCTGACAAACACCTGACAAACACCTGACAACTACCTGACAACTACCTGACAACTACCTGACAAACACCTGACAACTACCTGACAACTACCTGACAACTACCTGACAAACACCTGACAAACACCTGACAACTACCTGACAAACACCTGACAACTACCTGACAACTACCTGACAACTACCTGACAAACACCTGACAAACACCTGACAAACACCTGACAAACACCTGACAAACACCTGACAAACACCTGACAACTACCTGACAACTACCTGACAACTGCCTGACAAACACCTGACAACTACCTGACAACTACTTGACAACTACCTGACAAACACCTGACAACTACCTGACAAACACCTGACAACTACCTGACAAACACCTGACAAACACCTGACAACTACCTGACAAACACCTGACAAACACCTGACAACTACCTGACAAACACCTGAGATACCTGAAAAACACCTGAAAAACACCTGAAAAACACCTGACAAACACCTGACAACTACCTGACAAATACCTGACAAACACCTGACAAACACCTGAAAAACACCTGAGATACCTGACAAACACCTGACAAACACCTGACAAACACCTGACAAACACCTGACAAACACCTGACAACTACCTGACAAACACCTGACAAACACCTGACAAACACCTGGCAAACACCTGACAACTACCTGACAAATACCTGACAAACACCTGACAAACACCTGAAAAACACCTGAGATACCTGACAAACACCTGACAAACACCTGGCAAACACCTGACAACTACCTGACAAACACCTGACAAACACCTGACAAACACCTGACAAACACCTGACAAACACCTGACAACTACCTGACAACTACCTGACAACTACCTGACAAACACCTGACAAACACCTGACAAACACCTGACAACTACTTGACAACTACCTGACAAACACCTGACAAACACCCGACAAACACCTGACAACTACCTGACAAACACCTGACAAACACCTGACAAACACCTGACAACTACCTGACAACTACCTGACAACTACCTGACAAACACCTGACAACTACCTGACAACTACCTGACAACTACCTGACAACTACCTGACAAACACCTGACAAACACCTGACAACTACCTGACAACTACCTGACAACTACCTGACAAACACCTGACAACTACCTGACAACTACTTGACAACTACCTGACAAACACCTGACAACTACCTGACAAACACCTGACAACTACCTGACAAACACCTGACAAACACCTGACAAACACCTGACAACTACCTGACAAACACCTGAGATACCTGAAAAACACCTGAAAAACACCTGAAAAACACCTGAAAAACACCTGACAAACACCTGACAACTACCTGACAAATACCTGACAAACACCTGACAAACACCTGAAAAACACCTGAGATACCTGACAAACACCTGACAAACACCTGAAAACTACCTGACAAACACCTGACAAACACCTGACAAACACCTGACAAACACCTGACAAACACCCGACAAACACCTGACAAACACCTGACAAACACCTGGCAAACACCTGACAACTACCTGACAAATACCTGACAAACACCTGACAAACACCTGAAAAACACCTGAGATACCTGACAAACACCTGACAAACACCTGACAACTACCTGACAAACACCTAACAAACACCTGACAAACACCTGAAAAACACCTGAGATACCTGAAAAACACCTGACAAACACCTGACAACTACCTGACAAACACCTGACAAACACATGACAAACACCTGAGATACCTGACAAACACCTGACAAACACCTGACAACTACCTGACAAACACCTGACAAACACCTGACAAACACCTGACAAACACCTGACAACTACCTGACAAACACCCGACAAACACCTGACAAACACCTGACAAACACCTGACAACTACCTGACAATCACCTGACAAACACCTGACAACTACCTGACAAACACCTGACAAACACCTGACAACTACCTGACAAACACCTGAGATACTTGACAAATACCTGACAAACACCTGACAAACACCCAATAAACACCTGACAACTACCTGACAAACAGCTGACAAACACCTGACAACTACTTGACAAACACCCACTAAACACCTGACAACTACCTGACAAACACCTGACAACTACCTGACAAACACCCGACAAACACCTGACAACTACCTGACAAACACCTGACAACTACTTGACAACTACCTGACAAACACCTGACAACTACCTGACAAACACCTGACAAACACCTGACAAACACCTGACAACTACCTGACAAACACCTGACAAACACCTGACAAACACCTGACAACTACCTGACAAACACCCGACAAACACCTGACAAATACCTGACAACTACTTGACAACTACCTGACAAACACCTGACAAACACCTGACAAACACCTGACAACTACCTGACAAACACCCGACAAACACCTGACAAATACCTGACAACTACTTGACAACTACCTGACAAACACCTGACAAACATCTGACAACTACCTGACAAACACCTGACAAACACCTGACAAACACCTGACAAACACCTGACAACTACCTGACAAACACCTGACAACTACTTGACAACTACCTGACAAACACCTGACAACTACCTGACAAACACCTGACAACTACTTGACAACTACCTGACAAACACCTGACAAACACCTGACAAACACCTGACAAACACCTGAGATACCTGACAAACACCTGACAAACACCTGGAACTACCTGACAAACACCTGACAACTACCTGACAAACATCTGACAAACATCTGACAACTACCTGACAAACACCTGACAAACACCTGACAAACACCTGACAACTACTTGACAACTACCTGACAAACACCTGGCAACTACCTGACAAACACCTGACAACTACTTGACAAACACCTGACAAACATCTGACAACTACCCGACAAACACTTGACAAACACCTGACAAACACCTGACAACTACCTGACAAACACCTGACAACTACTTGACAAACACCTGATAAACACCTGACAACTACTTGACAAACACCTGACAAACACCTGAAAAACACCTGCCAAACACCTGAAAAACACCTGACAAACAGCTGACAACTACCTGACAAACACCTGACAAACACCTGACAAACACCTGAGATGCCTGACAACTACCTGACAAATACCTGACAAACACCTGACAAACACCTGAGATACCTGACAAACACCTGAGATACCTGACAACTACCTGACAAATACCTGACAAACACCTGACAAACACCTGAGCTACCTGACAAACACCTGCCAAACACCTGACAACTACCTGACAAACACCTGAGATATTTGACAAATACCTGACAAACACCTGACAAACACCTGAGCTACCTGACAAACACCTGCCAAACACCTGACAAACACCTGACAAACACCTGACAAACACCTGACAAACACCTGAGATACCTGAAAAACACCTGACAACTACCTGACAAACACCTGACAACTACCTGACAAACACCTGACAAACCCTGACAAGCACCTGACAAACACCTGACAACTACCTGACAAACACCTTACAAACACCTGACAACTACCTGACAAACACCTGACAACTACCTGACAAACACCTGACAAACACCTGACAACTACCTGACAAACACCTGACAAACACCTGACAACTACCTGACAAACACCTGACAAACACCTGACAAACACCTGACAACTACCTGACAAACACCTGACAAACACCTGACAAACACCTGACAACTACCTGACAATCACCTGACAAACACCTGACAACTACCTGACAAACACCTGACAAACACCTGACAACTACCTGACAAACACCTGAGATACTTGACAAATACCTGACAAACACCTGACAAACACCCAATAAACACCTGACAACTACCTGACAAACAGCTGACAAACACCTGACAACTACTTGACAAACACCCACTAAACACCTGACAACTACCTGACAAACACCTGACAACTACCTGACAAACACCCGACAAACACCTGACAACTACCTGACAAACACCTGGCAACTACCTGACAAACACCTGACAACTACCTGACAAACACCTGACAAACACCTGACAAACACCTGACAACTACCTGACAAACACCTGACAACTACTTGACAACTACCTGACAAACACCTGACAAACATCTGACAAACACCTGACAAACACCTGACAAACACCTGACAAACACCTGACAAACACCTGACAACTACCTGACAAACACCTGACAACTACTTGACAACTACCTGACAAACACCTGACAACTACCTGACAAACACCTGACAACTACTTGACAACTACCTGACAAACACCTGACAACTACCTGACAAACACCTGACAAACACCTGACAAACACCTGACAACTACCTGACAAACACCTGACAAACACCTGACAACTACTTGACAACTACCTGACAAACATCTGACAAACATCTGACAACTACCTGACAAACACCTGACAAACACCTGACAAACACCTGACAAACACCTGACAAACACCTGACAACTACTTGACAACTACCTGACAAACACCTGACAACTACTTGACAAACACCTGACAAACATCTGACAACTACCCGACAAACACCTGACAAACACCTGACAAACACCTGACAACTACCTGACAAACACCTGACAACTACTTGACAAACACCTGATAAACACCTGACAACTACTTGACAAACACCTGACAAACACCTGAAAAACACCTGCCAAACACCTGAAAAACACCTGACAAACAGCTGACAACTACCTGACAAACACCTGACAAACACCTGACAAACACCTGAGATGCCTGACAACTACCTGACAAATACCTGACAAACACCTGACAAACACCTGAGATACCTGACAAACACCTGAGATACCTGACAACTACCTGACAAATACCTGACAAACACCTGACAAACACCTGACAACTACCTGACAAACACCTGAGATATTTGACAAATACCTGACAAACACCTGACAAACACCTGAGCTACCTGACAAACACCTGCCAAACACCTGACAAACACCTGACAAACACCTGACAAACACCTGACAAACACCTGACAAACACCTGACAAACACCTGAGGTACCTGAAAAACACCTGAGATACCTGAAAAACACCTGACAACTACCTGACAAACACCTTACCAACACCTGATAAACACCTGACAAACACCTGACAACTACCTGCCAAACACCTGACAAACACCTTACAAACACCTGACAACTACCTGACAAACACCTGACAACTACCTGACAAACATCTGACAAACACCTGACAACTACCTGACAAACACCTGACAAACACCTGACAACTACCTGACAAACACCTGACAAACACCTGACAAACACCTGAGATACCTGACAAACACCTGACAAACACCTGACAAACACCTGACAACTACCTGACAAACACCTGACAAACACCTGACAAACACCTGACAACTACCTGACAAACACCTGACAAACACCTGACAAACACCTGACAAACACCTGACAAATACCTGACAAACAGACAAAACCTGACAAACACCTGACAAACACCTGACAAACACCTGACAAACACCTGACAAACACCACCTGACAAACACCTGACAAACACCTGACAAACACCTGACAAACACCTGACAAACACCTGACAAACACCTGACAAACACCTGACAACTACCTGACAAACACCCGACAAACACCTGACAAACACCTGACAAATACCTGACAACTACCTGACAAACACCTGACAAACACCTGACAAACACCTGACAAACACCTGACAAACACCTGACAAACACCTGACAAACACCTGACAACTACCTGACAAACACCTGGGATACTTGACAAATACCTGACAAACACCTGACAAACACCTGACAAACACCTGACAAACACCTGACAAACACCTGACAAACACCTGACAACTACCTGACAAACACCTGACAAACACCTGACAAACACCTGACAAACACCTGACAAACACCTGACTACAAACACCTGACAAACACCTGACAAACACCTGACAAACACCTGACAAACACCTGACAAACACCTGACAAACACCTGACAAACACCTGACAAACACCTGACAAACACCTGACAAACACCTGACAAACACCTGACAAACACCTGACAAACACCTGACAACTACCTGACAAACACCTGACAAACACCTGACAAACACCTGACAAACACCTGACAAACACCTGACAAACACCTGACCAACACCTGACAAACACCTGACAAACACCTGACAAACACCTGACAAACACCTGACAAACACCTGACAAACACCTGACAAACACCTGACAAACACCTGACAAACACCTGACAAACACCTGACAAACACCTGACAAACACCTGACAAACACCTGACAAACACCTGACAAACACCTGACAAACACCTGACAAACACCTGACAAACACCTGACAAACACAAACACCTGACAAACACCTGACAAACACCTGACAAACACCTGACAAACACCAAACACCTGACAAACACCTGACAAACACCTGACAAACACCTGACAAACTACCTGACAAACACCTGACAAACACCTGACAAACACCTGACAAACACCTGACAAACACCTGACAAACACCTGACAAACACCTGACAAACACCTGACAAACACCTGACAAACACCTGACAAACACCTGACAAACACCTGACAAACACCTGACAAACACCTGACAAACACCTGACAAACACCTGACAAACTACAAACTGACAAACACCTGACAAACACCTGACAAACACCTGACAAATACCTGACAAACACCTGACAAACACCTGACAAACACCTGACAAACACCTGACAACAAACACCTGACAAACACCTGACAAACACCTGACAAACACCTGACAAACACCTGACAACACTACCTGACAAACACCTGACAAACACCTGACAAACACCTGACAAACACCTGACAAACACCTGACAAACACAAAACACCTGACAAACACCTGACAAACACCTGACAAACACCTGACAAACACCTGACAAACACCTGACAAACACCTGACAAACACCTGACAAAACACCTGACAAACACCTGACAAACACCTGACAAACACCTGACAACTACCTGACAAACACCTGACAAACACTTGACAAATACCTGACAAACACCTGACAAACACTGACAACTACCTGACAAACACCTGACAAACACCTGACAAACACCTGACAAACACCTGACAACTACCTGACAAACACCTGACAACTACCTGACAAACACCTGACAAACACCTGACAAACACCTGACAAACACCCAACAAACACCTGACAAACTACCTGACAAACACCTGACAAACACCTGACAACTACTTGACAAACACCTGACAAACACCTGACAAACACCTGACAAACACCTGACAAACACCTGACAAACACCTGACAAACACCTGACAACTACCTGACAAACACCTGACAAACACCTGACAAACACCTGACAAACACCTGACAAACACCTGACAACTACCTGACAAACACCTGACAACTACCTGACAAACACCTGACAAACACCTGACAAACACCTGACAAACATCTGACAAACACCTGACAACTACTTGACAAACACCTGAAAAACACCTGCCAAACACCTGAAAAACACCTGACAAACAGCTGACAACTACCTGACAAACACCTGACAAACACCTGAGATACCTGACAAACACCTGAGATACATGACAAAAACGTGACAAACATGTGACAAACACCTGGCAACTACCTGACAAACACCTGACAAACATCTGACAACTACTTGACAACTACCTGACAAACACCTGACAAACACCTGACAACTACTTGACAAACACCTGAAAAACACCTGCCAAACACCTGAAAAACACCTGACAAACAGCTGACAACTACCTGACAAACACCTGAGATACATGACAAAAATGTGACAAACATGTGACAAACACCTGACAAACACTTGACAAACACCTGAGATGCCTGACAACTACCTGAGATACCTGACAAACACCTGAGATACCTGACAACTACCTGACAACTACCTGACAAATACCTGACAAACACCTGACAAACACCTGAGATACCTGACAACTACCTGACAAATACCTGACAAACACCTGACAAACACCTGAGCTACCTGATAAACACCTGCCAAACACCTGACAACTACCTGACAAACACCTGAGATATTTGACAAATACCTGACCAACACCTGACAAACACCTGACAAACACCTGAGGTACCTGAAAAACACCTGACAAACACCTGAGATACCTGAAAAACACCTGACAACTACCTGACAAACACCTTACCAACACCTGCCAAACACCTGACAAACACCTGACAAACACCTGACAAACACCTGACAACTACCTGACAAACACCTTACAAACACCTGACAACTACCTGACAAACACCTGACAAACATCTGACAACTACCTGACAAACACCTGACAAACACCTGACAACTACCTGACAAACACCTGACAACTACCTGACAAACACCTGACAAACACCTGACAACTACCTGACAAACACCTGACAAACACCTGACAAACACCTGACAAACACCTGACAAACACCTGACAAACACCTGACAAACACCTGACAAACACCTGAGATACCTGACAAACATGTGGAAAATGATACTCAGCATGAAACACAAATACACAATGAAGTGTGTATTTGTGTTTCAGTAAATCTTCACGCAGAATGTTTTACATCATTTGAAACAATTTTCTTCACACATGACTTTATCTGAGGACTTAACAACAGAGAAACCAGCAAAACCCCAGAACCAGCCTGGAGACCAGAGACCCGAGACCAGAGACCAGAGACTAGAGATCAGACCCAGGGACCAGAGACCAGAGACTAGAGATCAGACCCAGGGACCAGAGCCCAGGGACCAGAGACCAGTGCCCAGGGACCAGAGATCAGATATCAGATATCAGATATCAGATATCAGAGATCAGAGATCAGAGACCAGAGACCAGAGACCAGAGACCAGAGACTAGAGACTAGAGACTAGACACTAGAGACTAGAGACCAGAGATCAGAGACCAGAGACCAGAGACCAGAGATCAGAGACCAGAGACCAGAGACAAGAGACTAGAGATCAGAGACTAGAGTACAGACCCAGGAACCAGAGACCAGAGACCAGAGACCAGAGACCAGAGAACAGAGACTAGAGATCAGAGACCAGAGACCAGAGACTAGAGACTATAGATCAGAAGCTATAGATCAAAGACTAGATATCAGAGACCAGAGACCAGAGACCAGAGACCAGAGACCAGAGACCAGAGACTAGAGATCAGAAGCTAGAAATCAAAGACTAGATATCAGAGATCAGAGACCAGAGACCAGAGACCAGAGACCAGAGACCAGAGACTAGAGACTAGAGACTAGAGACTAGAGACTAGAGATCAGAGATCAGAGACCAGAGACTAGAGACTAGAGATCAGAGACCAGAAACTAGAGACTAGAGACTAGAAATCAGATACTAGAGATCAAAGACTAGAAATCAGATACTAGAGATCAAAGACTAGAGATCAGAGATCAGAGATCACAGATCACAGATCACAGATCAGAGACTAGAGACTAGAGACTAGAGACTAGAGACCAGAGATCAGAGACCAGAAATCATAGACCAGAGATCAGAGACTAGAGATCAGAGATCAGAGACCAGAGACCAGAGACCAGAGACCAGAGACCAGAGACTAGAGATCAAAGACTAGAGATCAGAGACAGAGATCAGAGATCAGAGATTAGAGATCATAGACTAAAGAACAGAGACTAGAGACTAGAGACCAGAGATCAGATCAGAGATCAGAGACTAGAGATCAGAGACTAGAGACTAGAGATCAGAGATCAGAGATCAGAGACTAGAGACTAGAGACTAGAGACTAGAGACTAGAGACTAGAGACCAGAGACCAGAGACTAGACATCAGAGATCAAAGACAAGAGATCCGAGATCAGAGATCAGAGATCAGCGATCAGAGACTAGAGAACAGAGACCAGAGACTAGAGATCAGAGACCAGAAATCAGAGACCAGAGATAAGAGACTAAAGATCAGATATCAGAGACTAGATACTAGAGATTATAGACTAGAGACTAGAGATCAAAGACTACAGACTAGAGACTAGAGATCAGAGACCAGAGACCAGAAATCCGAGACTAGAGATCAGAGACCAGAGACTAGAGACAAGAGACTGGAGACTAGAAATCAGATACTAGGGATCAAAGACTAGAGATCAGAGGTCAAAGACTAGAGATCAGAGACTAGAGATCAGAGACAGAGACTAAAGACTAGAGAGTAGAGATCAGAGATCAGAGACCAGAGACCAGAGACCAGGAATCAGGGACAAGAGATCAGAGACTAGAGACTAGAGATCAGAGAACAGAAATCAGAAACTAGAGAACAGAGACTAGAGATCAGAGACCAGAGAGTAGAAATCAGATACTAGAGATAAAAGACTAGAGATCAGAGATCAAAGACTAGAGATCAGAGATCAGAGACTAGAGATCAGAGACTAGAGATCAGAGATCAGAGATCAGAGATCAGAGACCAGAGATCAGAGACTAGAGACTCAGAGACTCAGAGACTAGAGACTAGAGACTAGAGACCAGAGACCAGAGACTAGAGACCAGAGACTAGAGACTAGAGATCAGAGACCAGAGATCAGAGACTAGAGATCAGAGACCAGAGACTAGAGACTAGAGACTAGAGATCAGAGACCAGAGATCAGAGACAACAGAGACTAGAGACTAGAGATCTAGAGACTAGAGACCAGAGACTAGAGATCAGAGACCAGAGACTAGAGATCAGAGACCAGAGATCAGAGATCAGAGATCAGAGACTAGAGATCAGAGACTAGAGACTAGAGACTAGAGACCAGCGATCAGAGACTAGAGATCAAAGACTACAGACTAGAGACCTAGAGATCAGAGACCAGAGACCAGAGATCAGAGACTAGAGATCAGAGACTAGAGACTAGAGACTAGAGACTAGAGACTAGAGACTAGAGACTAGAGACTAGAGACTAGAGACTAGAGACTAGAGACTAGAGACTAAAGACTAAAGACTAAAAACTAGAGACTAGAGACTAGAGACCAGAGATCAGAGATCAGAGACAAGACACTCAGAGACTAGAGACCAGAGATCAGAGACTAGAGACTAGAGACTAGAGACTAGAGACCAGAGACCAGAGACCAGAGACTAAAGACTAGAGACCAGAAATCAGAGACCAGAGACCAGAGATCAGAGACTAGAGATCAGAGACCAGAGATCAGAGACTAAAGACTAGAGATTAGAGATCAGAGACCAGAGACCAGGAATCAGGGACAAGAGTTCAGAGACTAGAGACCAGAGACTTGGGACTAGAGACTAGTGACCAGAGACCAGAGACCAGGAATCAGGAATCAGGAACCAGGGACCAGAGACCAGGGACCAGGGACCAGAGATCAGAGATCAGAGACTAGAGACTAGAGATCAGAGACTAGATACCAAAGACCAGAGATTAGAGACACACAAGAGACCAGACGAGTCTTACCTGGTGTTGAAGACGGACGAGGACGCAGAAGATCCAGAGACTCAAACTACTCCTCCCTGACACACCTGTCCATCACAGGTCCGGTCCTCTCCAACTGTCTCTCCCCACGATCACCTGTCCACGCTGCGACACGAGCCACGAACAAGTCTTCTCTGCGACGCATGTCCGAGAGTCACATCCACGAGAGTCACATCCACGAGAGTCACATCCACGAGAGTCACATCCACGAGAGTCACATCCACGAGAGTCACATCCACGAGAGTCACATCCACGAGAGTCACATCCACGAGAGTCACATCCACGAGAGTCACATCCACGAGAGTCACATCCACGAGTGTCACATCCACGAGAGTCACATCCACGAGTCAGAATAACCCGCAGACACCCACGAGCGTCACTCCTTCTTCTTCTTCTGCTTCTCTTGTGTCATCGGAACAAAAACACTGTGGAGCTCCGGGGAGGAGGAGGAGGAGAGCAGGAGCGAGAAAAGGAGACACAGAAGGAGACACTGAAGGAGACACAGAAGGAGACACAGAAGGAGGTCCAGTCACAGAAAGATTCGAGCTGCAGCGAACATCTCAGATCCTGTGGACGAGACAAAACCAGAAGCGGAGTCTGGCTCGCACTGGAATGGCATCGATCAATTATGAGTTTGGTGGTCACGTGGTGTCAGTGGGCGTGACTTGAGAACTTTATGAGGACAAACACGTGACCACACGAAAAATATGAATTATATTTAATAAACAAAGTAAAACTTAAAAATGTTGAATCAATAAAGAAATAAAATACAAATGTTGAACATTAAACGATTAAAGTTATTCTGTGATTTCATTGTTTTTCTTTTACCTCTGTTCATCAGTTCATATGTTCATCAGTTCATCTATACATCAGTTCATCTGTTCATCTATACATCAGTTCATCTGTTCATCTATACATCAGTTAATCAGTTCATCTGTTCGTCTGTTCATCTGTTCATCTGTTCATCTGTTCATCAGTTCATCTGTTCATCTGTTCATCTGTTCATCTGTTCATCTGTTCATCTGTTCATCTGTTCATCTGTTCATCAGTTCATATGTTCTTCAGTTCATCTATACATCAGTTCATCTGTTCATCTGTTCATCTGAACATCAGTTCATATGTTCATCAGTTCATCTATACATCAGTTCATCTGTTCATCTGTTCATCTGTTCATCTGAACATCAGTTCATCGGTTCATCAGTTCATCAGTTCATCAGTTCATCGGTTCATCAGTTCATCTGTTCATCTATACATCAGTTAATCAGTTCATCAGTTCATCAGTTCATCTGTTCATCTGTTCATCTGAACATCAGTACATCAGTTCATCAGTTCATCAGTTCATCAGTTCATCATTTCATCAGTTCATCGGTTCATCAGTTAATTTGTTTATCAGTTCATAAGTTCATCAGTTCATTTGTTTATCAGTTCATCAGTTCATCAGTTCATCAGTTCATCTGTTCATCTGTTCATCTGTTCATCAGTTCATCAGTTCATCAGATCATCTGTTCATCAGTTTATTTGTTCATCAGTACATAAGGTAAGGTAAGGTAAGGTAAAACTTTATTGATCCCTCAGGAGGTCTCCTTCGGGAAATTGTTTTTTACCAATAGCCAGCAATTTTTTCATAAACAATAAAAAATAATATATAAAAAATAAAATAATAAGAAGAACATAAAGAGGAAGAACAAGATGATACAATCTAAGTCTAAAGATAAAGATAAAGAACATAGATCAAGGAAAGAAAAACAACAAAGACAAAGATACAAAGACTAACAGAACATCCAGATACTTTCACTTCTGCCCCCGAACTCAGAATTGTACAATTTAATAGCCCGAGGAATGAATGAGTCCCTGAGTCTATTAGTGTTGCATCATGGGAGGAGCATTCATGCTTCATCTGCTTCTCTGTTCACTGATGACAGTGTTCAGAGGATGACTGATCATGTGATGGACAGTAGTTTGTTCAATGATCTCAGCAACTGTCACCAGTGAGTCCAGCTTCATTCCAACCACAGAGCTTCTGATCAACCTGTTGACCTGTTGACACTCCTCTTGGACACATTCCCACCCCAACACACCACAGCATAGAACACTGGCCACCACAGACTGGTAGAACATGCAGAGGAGCTTCTTGCAGATGTTAAATGATCGAAGCCTCCTCAGAAAGTACAGTCTACTCTGAACCTTCTTATACACATGGTCTGTATTGCAGGACCAGTCCAGTTTGGACTGGACCTCCCGAAGTCCAAGACCAGCTCCTTGGTCTTTGAGGTGTTCAGCTGCAAGTGGTTCCTCTCACTCCAGTCCACAAAGTCACGTATCAGACTCCTATACTCGTCTTCGCTGTTGTCCCTGATGCATCCAACAATGTCAGTGTCGTCAGCATACTTCTGGACGAGACTCAGCTCTGAGTTGTAGCAGAAGTCTGAAGTGTAGATGGTGAAGAGGAGAGGGGCCAGTACTGTCCCCTGAGGTGCTCCTGTACTGCACACCACAGTGTCAGACGTGATGTCCTTCAGCCTGACATACTGTGGTCGATCAGTAAAATAGTCCGTAATCCAGGAGACCAGACCAGGGTCCACATGCATCTTAGTCAGTTTGTCCTGCAGCAGAGTGGGTTGGATAGTGTTGAAGGCACTAGAAAAGTCCAGGAACAGGATTCTCACTGAACCGCTTCCTTTATCCAAGTGGGAGTAGGTCCGATGCAGGAGGTGAAGGATGGCATCTTCCACACCAACTGCTGGCTGGTAGGCAAACTGCAGGGGGTCTTGCGCGTGCTGGACTTGTGGCCTGAGATGTTTGAGGACCAGCCGCTCCAGTGTCTTAATCAGCTGCGAAGTCAGTGCCACCGGTCTGTAATCATTCAGCTCGGTCGGATCTTTTTAGGGACTGAAACGATACAGGAAGTCTTCCACAGAGTTGGTACTTTCTCCAGCCGTAGACTGAGGTTGAAGACATGCTGGAGCGGCTCAGCTAGTTCAGCAGGTCTTTAGCAGCCGAGCAGACACCTTATCAGGACCAGCAGCCTTCCCTGGACGAATCCTCCGAAGTACATCCTGTACCTGGAGTGAGGTGAAGCTGGGAAGTGGTTGTGTGGAGCTGAGGGGGGCACAAGAAGGTGGGGCAGGTCCTGAGGTGGGCAGCAGTGAGGGTGAGGCGACCTGCTCAAACCTGTTGAAAAAGTGGTTCAGTCCATCTGCTTCTCCTCCAACCTCCTCCTGTAGGTGTCCTTTGCCTCCCTCAAGCATCGCTTCACCTCCTGCTGAGCTTATCTCATGACGTCCCTGTCTCTGCTCCTGAAAGCCACTTTCTTCCTGTTAAGGACATCCTTGACCTCCTTTGTTACCCACGGTTTATTATTAGGGTAACAGCGGACAGTCATAGTAGGGGCGACAACGTCCAAGCAGAAATTTAAATAATCTGTTAGACAGTGTGTCTGACCCTCGATGTCCTCACCATGAGACCTCAGCAGCACATCCCAGTCTGTTGTTTCAAAGCAGTCTCTGATGGCGTCCTCCACAGCTGGTGTCCACTTTCTGATTGTCTTAGTGGTCACAGTCTGTCTCTGCACCAGAGGAATGTACTGTGACTGAAGGTGGACCAGGTTATGATCGGACCTTCCAAGTGGAGGGAGAGGTTTGGCTCTGTAGGCGTCCTTCAAGTTGGAATAAAGAAGGTCAATTGTCCTGTTATTCCTGGTGGGACAATCCACAGCCTGATGGAAAGTAGGCAGAGTAGAGTCCAGGTTGGATCAAAGTCTCCAGAGATGATGATAAACGGGTCAGGATGTTGATTCTGAAGTCGAGCTGTCATTGTGTGGATCTTCTCACAGGCAGATGGCGCCGCAGCGCTCGCAGGAATGTAGACACACAGCGCGATCACGTGACTGAACTCACGCGGTAGATAATATGGACGCATGCTGACAGCCAACAGTTCTAAATCTTGACAACACAAGACTTTCTTCACAGTAACGTGTCCCGGACTACACCAGCGTTTATTCACGTACATGATCAGACCTCCTCGCTCTGACGGAGCTGAAACCAGGCAGGTCCACGAGTGAGTCCGGAGTCAGTGAGTGAGCCACGTCTCAGAATCAGAATCAGAAAACCTTTATTAGTCCCGCGAGGGGAAATTCGGTTTAACAACAGCGAGAGAAATAAAAACACCCAGAAATAAAAACGAGAAAGAAAATCTAAATAGAATAAAAGATAAATCTGCGCTATAAAATATATACACAATCATATTTACATAAATAACAAGAGGTGCAGTTAAATAGTTATCTTGGTGTGTTCTTGTTGTGGAGTCTGATGGCAGCAGGAGGAAGGAGGTACCTCTCCCTCACACACCGGGGATGGAGCATCCTATCACTGATGGAGCTCCTCAATGCCCTCAGTGTGTGCTGGAGAGGGTGAGACAAGTTCCTCCTCATGGAGCCCAGCTTGCTCCGTATCCTCCCTCCAGTCACTTCCTCCACAGGATCCAGGGGGCGCCCTAGGACGTAACCGGCCTTCTTAATAAGGCTGTCCAGTTTATCCTTTGCTGTCATGCTGCTCCCCCAGCAGACCACACCGTTGAAGATGGCAGAGGCCACTACTGAGTCATAGAATGACTTCAGGAGTGACCCCCGGACACCAAACGACCTCAACCTCCGGAGCAGGTAGAGTCTACTCCGCCCTTTGTTATAAAGAGCAGCAGTGTTATCCACCCAGTCCAGGCGGTTGTTGAGGTGAACACCCAGGAACTTGTAAGTCGTGACAATCTCAATGTCCTGTCCCTGGATGTTCAGTGGTGAGGGGGAGATGGAGGGACACCGCCGGAAATCCACAATCAACTCCTTAGTTTTGCTGGAGTTGATCTGGAGGTGGTTTTCCAGGCACCAGTCAACAAAGTCCTGGACAAGTCCCCGGTACAGCCCGTCATCCCTGTCCTTAATGAGGCCGACGATGGCGGAGTCGTCCGAGAACTTCTGCAGGTGACTGGTGGGAGACAGGTGTTGGAAGTCTGCAGTGTACAGTGAAAAAAGGAACGGTGCTAACACTGTTCCCTGGGGGACCCCTACACTGCACAGTACAGTCCTCGAAACACCATCCCGGGTCCTCACGAACTGTGGACGGTTGGTGAGGTAGTCCACAATCCAGTCCGTGAGGTGAGTGTCCGCTCCAGACAGCTCCAGCTTGTCCCTCAGGATGTCTGACCTGATGGTATTGAAAGCACTGCTTAGATCCAGGAAAAGGATCCTCACAGTGCTTACAGGCGACTCCAGGTGAGAAAGAGCTCGGTGGAGAAGGAAGATGATGGTGTCCTCCACGCCGATGTCAGGTTGGTAGGCAAACTGCAATGGATCCATGGAGGAGCGCACCAGAGGACTCAGGTAACTAAGGACCAGCCGCTCCAGAGCCTTCATAAGGTGGGATGTCAAGGCCACAGGTCTGTAGCAGCTGGGATCCTTAGGGTGCTGAGTCTTCGGCACCGGTACCACACAGGACGTCTTCCACAGTAGTGGAACTCTTCCCAGGGTCAAGCTCATGTTGAACAGAAGTCCAACAATTTCACTTAACTGGTCAGAGCACGTCCTGAGTACTTTGCCACCGATGCCGTCTGGTCCAGGGGCCTTTGTTGTCCTGGTTCTCCTGAGCTGATTTCTCACCTGGAGAGGTGTGAGGGACAGGGTGGGGTGGGGGGGCATTGTCCCCTGTGGAGTCAGCGGGGGGGCTGAAACAATACAAGCTCGGGGGGGAGGAGAAGGTAAATGTAGAGGTGTGAATGGTGGAAGAGCAGGGGGGGAAGCCGACACCTCAAACCTTGAAAAATAACTGTTTAAGTTGTCGGCCCAATTTTTATCCCCCGCCGCTACAGAGAGCCTGGTCTGATGTCCGGATATGGATTTCAAACCTCTCCAGACATCTCTGGTGTTGTTGTTGGCCAGACTCTCTTCCATCTTCCTCCTGTACCTCTCCTTTCCCTCCCTGATCTTTCTTCTCAGCTCCTTCTGGACTGCCATCAGATCCTCTTTGTTTCCCGACCTACAGACTCTCTTCTTCTCCTTTAAGAGAGCCTTTATATTAGGATTAATCCAGGGTTTGTTGTTGGAGAAGCATCGTACAGTTCTGGTTGGTACAATGCTCTCCACACAGAAGTTTATGTAGTCCGTGACACATGAAGTTAGTCCGTCAATATCCTCCTTGTGGGACTCACTGAAGATGCTCCAGTCCGTGGTCTCAAAGCAGACCTGCAGAGCTTCCTCAGCTTCTTCAGACCACTTCTTGACTGAGCGAGTCACTGCTGGTTGCCTGCTCACAAGTGGCTTGTAAACAGGTAGGAGATGGACCAGACAGTGGTCAGCTCGTCCCAAAATCCCAAGATCTCCGTGAAGATCAACAAGCTGCTCTCTCTGTAGATTCAATTCAATTCAATTCAATTCAATTTTATTTAAAGTGTCATATCATAACAAAGTTATCTCAAGACACTATACAGTTGAAATAAGACTACAGTTGATTAAGGAAAAATAGATCCAGCAATTCAACAAAGAGCAAGAAACAAAACACTGTACAGTGAGCAATGGAGAGGAAAAACTTCCTTTTAGAAGCAGAAACCTGGAGCAGAACCAGACTCATTGTTGACGGCCTGCCGCTTTGACCGGCTGGGAGGAAGGATGGGGGGGTAGACAGATGGATAAGGAGAGGAGTGAGGGAGGATATAGTGAGAGAAAAGAGGAGAGTGTAGGAGGGTCCATGGGGGTGCTGGAGAGAACTCGGGATCTGATCACGTGGTGAAGATCCTGGATCAGCAGCTGCTCTGGGGTGGCCCTGGATAGCAACAGCCTGGAGGTGGATCCCTGGATCAGCAACAGCTCTGGAGGTGGATCCCTGGATCAGCAGCAGCTCTGGAGGTGGATCCCTGGATCAGCAACAGCTCTGGAGGTGGATCCCTGGATCAGCAGCAGCTCTGGAGGTGGATCCCTGGGGCTCCGGGAGAGAAATAAAAAGGTGTGGGTTTGGGACAAATGTATACAATACACAGGTATACAGACTCCGGTGACGGGTGAAGATATATAGAGGGGAGAGGGGGGGGTTGAAATAGCCAGGTCAGAGGGCACATACCTAGCACAGCAGATCCACTGGTTGTTGAGGGCAGACAGCTTGTCCATCTTATTCGTCAGTGAATTGACGTTCATCGTGATCGTTGGGATCGTTGGTCTCTGATTGTCCATTAGCTTAGCCTTTAGCCTCTTTCCTGCTCTACAGCCTCGGTAGCGGCGCTGAAGTTCGATCGGGATCTCGTGACGATCTCCAGCCCGTGCCATTGACTTCAGCGACAGTAGATCCTCTCTTGAGTAAACAAGACGATTCTCCCCATGTTCAAAAGTATCCATCTAAAAAATTATAGTAAAAAAAAATGAATAAAAACAGAAAGTTATAGAAATTGCTGCGGAGCTACTGGAGATGCAGCCGTCCTCGTCGGCGCCTTTAATCTCATCCTTTAAGTTCATCTGTTCATCAGTTCATCAGTTCATCAGTTCATCAGTTCATCAGTTCATCTGTTCAGCTGTTCATCAGTTCATCAGTTCATCTGTTCATCTGTTCAGCTGTTCATCTGTTCATCAGTTCATCAGTTCATCTGTTCATCTGTTCATCAGTTCATCTGTTCATCAGTTCATCAGTTCATCTGTTAATCAGTTCATCAGTTCATCTGTTCATCAGTTCATCTGTTCATCAGTTCATCAGTTAATCTGTTAATCTGTTCATCAGTTCATCAGTTCATCTGTTCATTTGTTCATCTGTTCATCAGTTCATCAGTTCATCAGTTCATCTATACATCAGTTCATCTGTTCATCAGTTCATCAGTTCATCAGTTCATCAGTTCATCTGTTCATCAGTTCATCAGTTCATCAGTTCATCTGATCATCAGTACATCAGTTCATCTATACATCAGTTCATCAGTTCATCAGTTCATCAGTTCATCAGTTCATCAGTTCATCAGTTCATCAGTTCATCAGTTCATCAGTTTATCAGTTCATCAGTTCATCAGTTAATCTGTTCATCTGTGACCCGGGGGACCTGGGCCGGTGCCTGGCCATTGTTCCCCCGGGCTCATGCGGTGGCACTCAACCCGGCTACTGGTCGTGTCCGCAGGGTATCGGGGGGGGTTCCGCCGCCGCTGCTGTGGTGGATCCCCATCTCCTTGACTCGGTCCCCTGCTATGGACTTGGTGGCGGCCTGACGGTCTGGGGTCCTCCGTCGCCCGGCCTGGCCCCGGGGCCCTATCCCCTGACTGGTTCTTCTGGCTGCCCCTCTGCCCCGGTGCCTGCGCCTGGTGCCTCCCCCTCTCTGCTTCCTCGGTCGTCCTCGCCTGTGCTCGCCCTCGGCCGGTGGTGGTCCGCCTTCTCGCTGGTGTTTGGGGTCGGCTCTGGTGGTTATCTCGCCTGCCGGGTCCTGGTCTCCCGCGGGTTCCTGCCGTGGCTTGGGCCCCTGTGTCTGGATCTGCTGTGCTAGGTATGTGCCCTCTGGCCTGGCTATTTCAACCCCCTCTCCCCCTATATATCTTCACCAGTCACCGGAGTCTGTATACCTGTGTATTGTATACATTTGTCCCAAACCCACACCTTTTTATTTCTCTACCGGAGCCCCAGGGATCCACCTCCAGAGCTGCTGCTGATCCAGGGATCCACCTCCAGAGCTGCTGCTGATCCAGGGATCCACCTCCAGAGCTGCTGCGGATCCAGGGATCCACCTCCAGAGCTGTTGCTGATCCAGGGATCCAACTCCAGAGCTGCTGCTGATCCAGGGATCCACCTCCAGAGCTGCTGCTGATCCAGGATCTTCACCACGTCATCAGATCCCGAGTTCTCTCCAGCACCCCCATGGACCCTCCTACACTCTCCTCTTTTCTCTCACTATATCCTCCCTCACTCCTCTCCTTATCCATCTGTCTACCCCCCCATCCTTCCTCCCAGCCGGTCAAAGCGGCAGGCCGTCAACAATGAGTCTGGTTCCGCTCCAGGTTTCTGCTTCTAAAAGGAAGTTTTTCCTCTCCATTGCTCACTGTACAGTGTTTTGTTTCTTGCTCTTTGTTGAATTGCTGGATCTATTTTTCCTTAATCAACTGTAGTCTTATTTCAACTGTATAGTGTCTTGAGATAACTTTGTTATGATAAGACACTTGAAATAAAATTGAATTGAATTGAATCTGTTCATCAGTTCATCTGTTCATCAGTTCATCAGTTCATCAGTTCATCTGTTCATCAGTTCATCAGTTCATCTGATCATCAGTACATCAGTTCATCTATACATCAGTTCATCAGTTCATCTGTTCATCAGTTCATCTGTTCATATGTTCATATGTTCATATGTTCATCAGTTCATCAGTTTATCTGTTCATATGTTCATCAGTCCATCAGTCCATCAGTCTATCAGTTCATCTATACATCAGTTCATCAGTTCATCAGTTCATCAGTTCATCAGTCCATCAGTTCATCAGTTCATCTATACATCAGTTCATCAGTTCATCAGTTAATCTATACATCAGTTCATCTGTTCATCAGTTCATCTATACATCAGTTTGTTTGTTTATCAGTTTATCAGTTCATATGTTCATCTGTTCATCTGTTCATCTGTTCATCTGTTCATCTGTTCATCAGTTCATCTATACATCAGTTCGTTTGTTTATCAGTTCATCAGTTCATATGTTCATCAGTTCATCTGTTCATATGTACATCAGTTCATATGTTCATCAGTTCATCTGCTCATCTGTTCATCAGTTCATCTGTTCATATGTTCATCAGTTCATCTGCTCATCTGTTCATCAGTTCATCTGTTCATCAGTTCATCAGTTCATCTGTTCATCAGTTCATCTGTTCATCTGTTCGTCTGTTCATCAGTTCATATGTTCATCAGTTCATCTGCTCATCTGTTCATCAGTTCATATGTTCATCAGTTCATCTGCTCATCTGTTCATCAGTTCATCTGTTCATCTGTTCGTCTGTTCATCCGTTCATCAGTTCATCAGTTCATCAGTTCATCAGTTCATCAGTTCATCAGTTCATCAGTTCATCAGTTCATCAGTTCATCAGTTCATCAGTTCATCTGAGGACAAACTCTCTGCTGGATGATTGACACTCATCACGTGATCACATGATGTCGTGGGGGGGCAGAGGTCACACAACACTTGTGTTAACACAACAACACACGTGTGTGAATGTTTTCAAGGTCAGTGAGTCGTTCTTCATATTCCTTCATGGTCGTCATCAATCACTGTCATCAGCACTTCCTGCTTCAGTCACATGGTCTGAGTTCTTGTTTTCTTTCTACACCGTGAGTCAAGAACACAACACACATGGAAGCACTTGAGTGTGTGTGTCTGTATGTGAGTCTGTGTGTGCGTCTGTATGTGAGTCTGTGTGTGAGTCTGTGTGTGTCTGTATGTGAGTCTCTGTGTGCGTCTGTATGTGAGTCTGTGTGTGCGTCTGTATGTGAGTCTGTGTGTGAGTCTGTGTGTGTCTGTATGTGTGAGTCTGTGTGTGCGTCTGTATGTGAGTCTGTGTGTGAGTCTGTGTGTGTCTGTATGTGAGTCTCTGTGTGCGTCTGTATGTGAGTCTGTGTGTGCGTCTGTATGTGAGTCTGTGTGTGAGTCTGTGTGTGTCTGTATGTGAGTCTCTGTGTGCGTCTGTATGTGAGTCTGTGTGTGCGTCTGTATGTGAGTCTGTGTGTGAGTCTGTGTGTGTCTGTATGTGAGTCTCTGTGTGCGTCTGTATGTGAGTCTGTGTGTGCGTCTGTATGTGAGTCTGTGTGTGCGTCTGTATGTGAGTCTGTGTGTGTCTGTATGTGAGTCTCTGTGTGCGTCTGTATGTGAGTCTGTGTGTGCGTCTGTATGTGAGTCTGTGTGTGCGTCTGTATGTGAGTCTGTGTGTGAGTCTGTGTGTGTCTGTATGTGAGTCTCTGTGTGCGTCTGTATGTGAGTCTGTGTGTGCGTCTGTATGTGAGTCTGTGTGTCTGTATGTGAGTCTGTGTGTGTCTGTATGTGAGTCTCTGTGTGCGTCTGTATGTGAGTCTGTGTGTGCGTCTGTATGTGAGTCTGTGTGTGCGTCTGTATGTGAGTCTGTGTGTGCTGAGGGTCTGTGTGTGAGTCTGTGTGTGAGTCTGTGTGTGGTCTCTGTGTGCGTCTGTATGTGAGTCTGTGTGTGCGTCTGTATGTGAGTCTGTGTGTGAGTCTGTGTGTGTCTGTATGTGAGTCTCTGTGTGCGTCTGTATGTGAGTCTGTGTGTGAGTCTGTGTGTGTCTGTATGTGAGTCTCTGTGTGCGTCTGTATGTGAGTATATGTGTGCGTCTGTATGTTAGTCTGTGTGTGCGTCTGTATGTGAGTCTGTATGAATGAAGGAAGATGAAGATGTTAAGAAAGAAGATGAAGACGTTAAGAAGGAAGATGAAGATGTTAAGAAAGAAGATGAAGATGTTAAGAAGGAAGATGAAGAAGTTAAGAAGGAAGATGAAGATGTTAAGAAGGAAGATGAAGATGTTAAGAAGGAACATGAAGATGTTAAGAAGGAAGATGAAGACGTTAATAAAGAAGATGAAGATGTTAAGAAGGAAGATGAAGACGTTAACAAAGAAGATGAAGACGTTAAGAAGGAAGATGAAGACGTTAAGAAGGAAGATGAAGATGTTAAGAAGGAAGATGAAGACGTGGGTCACTGGTTATTATGAAGTTATCTTAAGTTAAGTTAAGTTTCTTTGAGTCCTGGGTCACTGGTTATTGTGAAGTTATCTTAAGTTAAGTGAAGTTAAGTTTCTTTGAGTCGTCTTGGGTCTGGTTTTGTTTTTTTAGTTTTTTTGATTAATTAAGTTTCTTTGAGTCGTGGGTCACTGGTTATTGTGAAGTTATCTTAAGTTAAGTGAAGTTAAGTTTCTTTGAGTCGTGGGTCACTGGTTATTACGAAGTTATCTTAAGTTAAGTTAAGTTTCTTTGAGTCGTGGGTCGCTGGTTATTATGAAGTTATCTTAGGTTAAGGAAATATAAGTTAAGTTAAGTTTCTTTTAACTGATATTTGGTTAAATTCATTAAAAGTCCAGTTATTCATATGATTATATAGAAAAATGTAGTTTTTGTTTTGCTTTATTCATTTATTTTTGTGTATTTCTTCAGTCGCTGTTGTGTTTGTTTTGTTTGTGTCTCTCATGATGTTCTGTTTTTTTGTGAGTGTGAATGTATGATAGATCGGTTACATGTTCAGTGAGTGACAATTATAGACTCACACACACACTCACACACACACTCACACACACACACTCACACACACACACACACACACACACACACACACACACACACACACACACACACACACACACACACACACACACACACACACACACACACTCACACACACACACACACACTCACACACACACACACACACACACACACACACACACACACACACACACACACACACACACACACACACACACACACACACACACACACACACACACACACACACACACACACACTCACACACACACACACACACACACACACACACACACACACACACACACACACACACACACACACACACACACACTCACACACACACACACACACACTCACACACACACACACACACTCACACACACACTCACACACACACACACACACACACACACACACACACACACACACACTCACACACACACACACACACTCTCACACACACACACTCACTCACACACACACTACACACACACACACACACACACACTCACACACACACACACACACTCACACACACACACACACACACTCACACACACACACACACACACTCACACACACACACACCACACACACACACACACACACACACACACACACACACACACACTCACACACACACACACACTCACACACACACACCTTCACACACACACACACACACTCACACACACACACACACACACACACTCACACACACACACACACACACACACACTTCACACACACACACACACACACACACACACTCACACACACACACACACACTCACACACACACACACACACACACACACTCACACACCCTTCACACATACACACACACACTCACACACACACACACACACACTCACTTACACACACACACACACACACTCACACACACACACACACACACACACACACCACACACTCACACACACCACACACACACACACACACACACACACACACACACTCACACACACTCACAC
>JACEEU010000876.1:15000-59785 GCA_016630915.1 Callionymus lyra | reverse complement strand
TAATAGTTCATCGATAAAGTAATAAAGTTATTATAACTAGTCATAACACCCTGACATTAATAGTTCATCGATAAAGTAATAAAGTTATTATAACTAGTCATAACACCCTGACATTAATAGTTCATCGATAAAGTAATAAAGTAATAATAACTAGTCATAACACCCTGACATTAATAGTTCATCGATAAAGTAATAAAGTTATTATAACTAGTCATAACACCCTGACATTAATAAAAAAAAAAAAAAAAAAAAAAAAAAAAAAAAAAAAAAAAAAAAAAAAAAAAAAAAAAAAAAAAAAAAAAAAAAAAAAAAAAAAAAAAAAAAAAAAAAAAAAAAAAAAAAAAAAAAAAAAAAAAAAAAAAAAAAAAAAAAAAAAAAAAAAAAAAAAAAAAAAAAAAAAAAAAAAAAAAAAAAAAAAAAAAAAAAAAAAAAAAAAAAAAAAAAAAAAAAAAAAAAAAAAAAAAAAAAAAGGAAAAAAAAAAAAAAAAAAAAAAAACCTTCTCTTCTCTCACCCTTCCCCCGACTCTCCGTTCATCCTCGTCTCTCTGTGAGGAGGCAGAATAAAACGCAGACAGTGGTAGAGTCTGGAGGAGGGTGAGGAGGGTGAGGAGGGTGAGGAGGGTGAAGAGGGTGAGGAGGGTGAGGAGGGTGAGGAGGGTGAGGAGGGTGAAGAGGGTGAGGAGGGTGAAGAGGGTGAGGAGGGTGAAGAGGGTGAGGAGGGTGAGGAGGGTGAGGGAGGGTGAAGAGGGTGAGAGGAGTGAGGAGGGTGAGGAGGGTGAGGAGGGTGAAGAGGGTGAAGAGGGTGAGGAGGGTGAGGAGGGTGAGGAGGGTGAAGAGGGTGAGGAGGGTGAGGGGGTGAGGAGGGTGAGGAGGGTGAGGAGGGTGAAGAGGGTGAGGAGGGTGAAGAGGGTGAGGAGGGTGAAGAGGGTGAGGAGGGTGAAGAGGGTGAGAGGAGTGAGGAGGGTGAGGAGGGTGAGGAGGGTGAAGAGGGTGAGGAGGGTGAAGAGGGTGAGGAGGGTGAAGAGGGTGAGAGGAGCGAGGAGGGTGAGGAGGGTGAGAGGAGTGAGGAGGGTGAGGAGGGTGAGGAGGGTGAGGAGGGTGAGGAGGGTGAGGAGGGTGAGGAGGGTGAGGAGGGTGAGGAGGGTGAGGAGGGTGAGGAGGGTGAGGGAGGGTGAGGAGGGTGAGGAGGGTGAGGAGGGGGTGAGGAGGGCGAGGAGGGTGAGGAGGGTGAGGAGGGTGAAGAGGGTGAGGAGGGTGAGGAGGGTGAGGAGGGTGAGGAGGGTGAGGAGGGTGAAGAGGGTGAGGAGGGTGAAGAGGGTGAGTAGGGTGAGTAGGGTGAGTAGGGTGAGGAGGGTGAGAGGAGTGAGGAGGGTGAGTAGGGTGAGGAGGGGTGAGGAGGGTGAGGAGGGTGAGGAGGGTGAAGAGGGTGAGGAGGGTGAGGAGGGTGAGCAGGGTGAAGAGGGTGAGGAGGGTGAGGAGGGTGAAGAGGGTGAGGAGGGTGAACAGGGTGAAGAGGGTGAGGAGGGTGAGGAGGGTGAGGGGAGTGAGGAGGAGTGAGGAGGGGTGAGGAGGGTGAGGAGGGTGAGGAGGGTGAAGAGGGTGAGGAGGGTGAGGAGGGTGAGCAGGGTGAAGAGGGTGAGGAGGGTGAGGAGGGTGAGGAGGGTGAAGAGGGTGAGGAGGGTGAGGAGGGTGAGCAGGTTGAAGAGGGTGAGGAGGGTGAGGGGAGTGAGGAGGAGTGAGGAGGGGGTGAGGAGGGTGAGGAGGGTGAGGAGGGTGGGGAGGGTGAGGGAGGGTGAAGAGGGTGAGGAGGGTGAAGAGGGTGAGTAGGGTGAGGAGGGTGAGAGGGAGTGAGGAGGGGTGAGGAGGGTGAAGAGGGTGAAGAGGGTGAAGAGGGTGAAGAGGGTGAGGAGGGTGAAGAGGGTGAAGAGGGTGAGGAGGGTGAAGAGGGTGAGGAGGGTGAAGAGGGTGAGTAGGGTGAGGAGGGTGAGAGGAGTGAGGAGGGGGTGAGGAGGGTGAGGAGGGTGAGGAGGGTGAGGAGGGTGAGAAGGGTGAGGAGGGTGAGGGTGAGGAGGGTGAGGAGGGTGAGGAGGGTGAGCAGGGTGAAGAGGGTGAGGAGGGTGAGGAGGGTGAGCAGGGTGAGGAGGGTGAGGAGGGTGAGCAGGGTGAAGAGGGTGAGGAGGGTGAGCAGGGTGAAGAGGGTGAGGAGGGTGAGGAGGTTGAGGAGGGTGAGGAGGGTGAGGGGAGTGAGGAGGAGTGAGGAGGGGTGAGGAGGGGTGAGGAGGGTGAGGAGGGTGAGGAGGGTGAAGAGGGTGAGGAGGGTGAGGAGGGTGAGCAGGGTGAAGAGGGTGAGGAGGGTGAGGAGGGTGAGGAGGGTGAGGAGGTTGAGGAGGGTGAGGAGGGTGAGGAGGGTGAGGAGGGTGAGGAGGGTGAGGAGGGTGAGGGAGGGTGAGGAGGGTGAGGAGGGTGAGGAGGGTGAAGAGGGTGAGTAGGGTGAGGAGGGTGAGCAGGGTGAGGAGGGTGAGGGAGGGTGAGGGAGGGTGAGGAGGGTGAGGAGGGGTGAGGGAGGGTGAGAGGATGGTGAGGAGGGTGAGGGAGGGTGAGGAGGGTGAGGAGGGGTGAGGAGGGTGAAGAGGGGTGAGGAGGGTGAGGAGGGTGAGGAGGGTGAGGAGGGTGAGGAGGGTGAAAAGGGTGAGGGGAGTGAGGAGGAGTGAGGAGGGGTGAGGAGGGTGAGGAGGGTGAGGAGGGTGAGGAGGGTGAAGAGGGTGAGGTAGGGTGAGCAGGGTGAGCAGGGTGAGGGAGGGTGAGGGAGGGTGAGGAGGGTGAGGAGGGTGAGGAGGGTGAAGAGGGTGAGGAGGGTGAGGGAGGGTGAGGGAGGGTGAGGGGGTGAGGAGGGTGAGGAGGGTGAAGAGGGGTGAGGAGGGTGAGGAGGGTGAGGGAGGGGTTGAGGGAGGGTGAGGAGGGTGAGGGGGTGAGGAGGGTGAGGGAGGGGTGAGGAGGGTGAGGAGGGTGAGGAGGGTGAAGGAGGGTGAAGAGGGTGAGTAGGGTGAGCAGGGTGAGCAGGGTGAGGGAGGGTGAGGAGGGTGAGGGAGGGTGAGGAGGGTGAAGAGGGTGAGGAGGGTGAGGAGGGTGAGGGAGGGTGGAGGGGTGAGGAGGGTGAGGGAGGGTGAGAGAGGGTGAGGAGGGTGAGGAGGGTGAGGAGGGTGAGGAGGGTGAAGAGGGTGAGGAGGGTGAGGAGGGTGAGGAGGGTGAGGAGGGTGAGGGAGGGTGAGGAGGGTCACAGCTCGATGTCTGATGAATATTTCACGTGTGAAGTGAAAACATTTGAAAACATGTCTCAGTGTTTTTTTTACGTAGTATTAATATACTTGTAACTGGTGACATCAGTACTTCACTCACATCTTGATTGTTCATCTCCCAGTACGGACGCTCGCCGTAAGACATCACCTCCCACATGACCACGCCGTAGCTCCACACGTCACTGGCCGACGTGAACTTCCTGTACGCGATCGCTTCCGGAGCCGTCCAGCGAATCGGAATCTTACCGCCCTGAACATGTATGGATCATAACAATACTTTAGGAATCTTACCGCCCTGAACATGTATGGATCATAACAATACTTTAGGAATCTTACCGCCCTGAACATGTATGGATCATAACAATACTTTAGGAATCTTACTGCCCTGAACATGTATGGATCATAACAATACTTTAGGAA
The DNA here is from genome assembly GCA_016630915.1 of Callionymus lyra. NCBI lineage: Eukaryota > Metazoa > Chordata > Actinopteri > Syngnathiformes > Callionymidae > Callionymus > Callionymus lyra. The sequence continues at coordinate 56,069 of JACEEU010000876.1, read as the reverse complement.
TCTTACCGCCCTGAACATGTATGGATCATAACAATACTTTAGGAATCTTACCGCCCTGAACATGTATGGATCATAACAATACTTTAGGAATCTTACCGCCCTGAACATGTATGGATCATAACAATACTTTATAAAAGTAGAATAGTACAAGTATGAATAGTAACAGTACTTTATAAAAGTAGAATAGTACAAGTATGAATAATAACAGTACTTTATAAAAGTAGAATAGTACAAGTATGAATAATAACAGTACCTATAAAAAGTAGAATAGTACTATATAAAAGTAGAAATAGTACAAGTATGAATAGTAAACAGTACTTTATAAAAGTAGAATAGTACAAGTATGAATAATAACAGTACTTTATAAAAGTAGAATAGTACAAGTATGAATAATAACAGTACTTTATAAGAGTAGAATAGTACAAGTATGAATAATAACAGTACTTTATAAGAGTAGAATAGTACAAGTATGAATAATAACAGTACTTTATAAAAGTAGAATAGTACAAGTATGAATAATAACAGTACTTTATAAAAGTAGAATAGTACAAGTATGAATAATAACAGTACTTTATAAAAGTAGAATAGTACAAGTATGAATAATAACAGTACTTTATAAAAGTAGAATAGTACAAGTATGAATAATAACAGTACTTTATAAAAGTAGAATAGTACAAGTATGAATAATAACAGTACTTTATAAAAGTAGAATAGTACAAGTATGAATAATAACAGTACTTTATAAAAGTAGAATAGTACAAGTATGAATAATAACAGTACTTTATAAGAGTAGAATAGTACAAGTACCCGGGTCGTGTACGCTGCCTCTGCATCGTCTTCCAAAATCCTGGACAAGCCAAAATCGGAAACTTTACAGACCAGGTTTCCATTGACCAGGACGTTACGAGCGGCAAGATCTCGATGGACGTAACCGATGTCTGACAGATACCTGTGAACAAGAAGCACCTCTAGTCACATGACACACATGACACACATGACACACATGACACAGTGTAGTGACGTCACATGACACACATGACACAGTGTAGTGACGTCACATGACACATGACACAGTGTAGCGACGTCACATGACACAGTGCAGTGAAGTCACATGACAAAGTGTAGTGAAGTCACATGACACAGTGTAGTGACGTCACATGACACAGTGTAGTGACGTCACATGACACACATGACACAGTGTAGTGACGCATGACACAGTGCATGACACATGACACAGTGTAGCGACGTCACATGACACAGTGCAGTGAAGTCACATGACAAAGTGTAGTGAAGTCACATGACACAGTGTAGCGACGTCACATGACACAGTGCAGCGAAGTCACATGACACAGTGCAGCGAAGTCACATGACACAGTGTAGCGACGTCACATGACACAGTGCAGTGAAGTCACATGACACAGTGCAGTGAAGTCACATGACACAGTGTAGCGACGTCACATGACACAGTGCAGTGAAGTCACATGACACAGTGTAGTGAAGTCACATGACACAGTGTAGTGGCGTCACATGACACAGTGCAGTGAAGTCACATGACACAGTGTAGTGGCGTCACATGACACAGTGCAGCGACGTCACATGACACAGTGCAGCGACGTCACATGACACAGTGCAGTGAAGTCACAGGACACAGTGTAGTGAAGTCACATGACACAGTGTAGTGAAGTCACATGACACAGTGTAGTGGCGTCACATGACACAGTGCAGTGAAGTCACATGACACAGTGTAGTGGCGTCACATGACACAGTGCAGTGAAGTCACATGACACAGTGTAGTGAAGTCACATGACACAGTGTAGTGGTGTCACATGACACAATGCAGTGAAGTCACATGACACAGTGTAGTGGCGTCACATGACAGTGCAGTGAAGTCACATGACACAGTGTAGTGGCGTCACATGACACAGTGCAGTGAAGTCACATGACACAGTGTAGTGGCGTCACATGACACAGTGCAGTGAAGTCACATGACACAGTGTAGTGAAGTCACATGACACAGTGTAGTGAAGTCACATGACACAGTGTAGTGGCGTCACATGACACAGTGCAGTGAAGTCACATGACACAGTGTAGTGGCGTCACATGACACAGTGCAGTGAAGTCACATGACACAGTGTAGTGAAGTCACATGACACAGTGTAGTGAAGTCACATGACACAGTGTAGTGACGTCACATGACACAGTGCAGTGAAGTCACATGACACAGTGTAGTGAAGTCACATGACACAGTGTAGTGGCGTCACATGACACAATGCAGCAACGTCACATGACACAGTGCAGTGAAGTCACATGACACAGTGTAGTGAAGTCACATGACACAGTGTAGTGAAGTCACATGACACAGTGTAGTGGCGTCACATGACACAGTGCAGTGAAGTCACATGACACAGTGTAGTGAAGTCACATGACACAGTGTAGTGAAGTCACATGACACAGTGTAGTGAAGTCACATGACACAGTGTAGTGGCGTCACATGACACAGTGCAGTGAAGTCACATGACACAGTGTAGTGAAGTCACATGACACAGTGTAGCGACGTCACATGACACAGTGTAGTGACGTCACATGACACAGTGTAGTGACGTCACATGACACAGTGGAACATGTACCTCATGCCAGACGCGACGCCGCGCATGATTCCCAGCAACTGAATCGCTGTAAACTGTCCGTCGTTTTTCTGAAGATGTGGAGAAAAGAAGAAAAAGAAATAATTGTTAAAAATATGTTCAGAACCAGAGAAGGTTCCACCAATGAGTCATGGGTTAGTTAAGTTAGTTAACCATGTATTCAGTTGTGCAACAATAAAAAATAACATGTGAAACATAAAATACAGTTTTAATATCTATACCATATTAGTGTGAAAATAAATGGTTGACGCAGAAAACAGTCTTAAAACAATCAGTTTGTTGCTGAATTGAGATGTAATTTATTCATGTTTATTTGACTAATCCTTCCACTGATGGAGACTAACCTTACCTTACCTTAACTTAGTTCTAGTGACATGTTTGACATGTTTGACATGTTTGACATGTTTGACATGTTGAGGTCAGAGTTCATGACACTCTAGACATTTGATTTTTTAATGAATTCATTAATAACTCATCGTCCCGTGTTGAACTATTTAATGATTGTTTCTCCATTTATGGGATTAAATGTATTTATTTGATGTTATTTTCGTATGTCAATATTTCAATGAGAGTTTTGTACAAACACACACTGATGATACAATAGAGTCACACATCACAACAACACACACACTGATGATACAATAGAGTCACACATCACAACAACACACACACTGATGATACAATAGAGTCACACATCACAACAACACACACACTGATGATACAATAGAGTCACACATCACAACAACACACACACTGATGATACAATAGAGTCACACATCACGACAACACACACACTGATGATACAATAGAGTCACACATCACGACAACACACACACTGATGATACAATAGAGTCACACATCACAACAACACACACACTGATGATACAATAGAGTCACACATCACAACAACACACACACTGATGCTACAATAGAGTCACAAATCACAACAACCCACACACACTGATGATACAATAGAGTCACACATCACAACAACACACACACTGATGATACAATAGAGTCACACATCACAACAACACACACACACTGATGATACAATAGAGTCACACATCACAACAACACACACACTGATGACACAATAGAGTCACACATCACGACAACACACACACACTGATGATACAATAGAGTCACACATCACAACAACAACACACACTGATGATACAATAGAGTCACGCATCACAACAACACACACACACTGATGATACAATAGAGTCACACATCACAACAACACACACACTGATAATACAATAGAGTTACACATCACAACAACACACACACACTGATGATACAATAGAGTCACACATCACAACAACACACACACTGATGATACAATAGAGTCACACATCACAACAACACACACACTGATGATACAATAGAGTCACACATCACAACAACACACACACTGATGCTACAATAGAGTCACAAATCACAACAACACACACACACTGATGATACAATAGAGTCACACATCACAACAACACACACACTGATGATACAATAGAGTCACACATCACAACAACACACACACACTGATGATACAATAGAGTCACACATCACAACAACACACACACTGATGATACAATAGAGTCACACATCACAACAACAACAACACACACTGATGACACAATAGAGTCACACATCACGACAACACACACACACTGATGATACAATAGAGTCACACATCACAACACACACTGATGATACAATAGAGTCACACATCACAACAACACACACACACTGATGATACAATAGAGTCACACATCACAACAACACACACACTGATAATACAATAGAGTCACACATCACAACAACACACACACACTGATGATACAATAGAGTCACACATCACAACAACACACACACTGATGATACAATAGAGTCACACATCACAACAACACACACACACTGATGATACAATAGAGTCACACATCACAACAACACACACACTGATGATACAATAGAGTAACACAGCACAACAACACACACCCTGATGATACAGTAGAGTCACACATCACAACAACAAACACACACTGATGGTACAATAGAGTCACACATCACAACAACACACACACACTGATGATACTGTAGAGTCACACATCACAACAACAAACACACACTGATGATACAATAGAGTCACACATCACAACAACACACACACTGATGATACAATAGAGTCGCACATCACAACCACACACACACACTGATGATACAATAGAGTCGTACATCACAACAAAACACACACAATGTTGATACAATAGAGTCACACATCACAACAACACACACATTGATGATACAATAGAGTCACACATCACAACACACACACACTGATGATACAGTAGAGTCACACATCACAACAACACACACTGATGATACAATAGAGTCACACATCACAACAACACACACTGATGATACAATAGAGTCACACATCACAACAACACACAGACTGATGATACAATAGGGTCACACATCACACCAACACACACACTGTTGATACAATAGAGTCACACATCACAACCACACACACACACGCTGATGATACAATAGAGTCACACATCAAAACACACACACACACACTGTTGATACAAAAGAGTCACACATCACAACAACACACACACACTGTTGATACAATAGAGTCACACATCACAACAACACACACACACTGATGATACAATAGAGTCACACATCACAACAACACACACACTGATGATACAATAGAGTCACACATCACAACAACACACACACACTGTTGATACAATAGAGTCACACATCACAACAACATACACACACTGATGATACAATAGAGTCACACATCACAACAACACACACACTGATGATACAATAGAGTCACACATCACAACAACACACACACTGATAATACAATAGAGTCACACATCACAACAACACACACACTGATAATACAATAGAGTCACACATCACAACAACACACACACTGATGATACAATAGAGTCACACATCACAACAACACACACACTGATGATACAATAGAGTCACACATCACAACAACACACACACACTGATGATACAATAGAGTCACACATCACAACAACACACACACTGATGATACAATAGAGTCACACATCACAACAACACACACACACTGATGATACAATAGAGTCACACATCATAACAACAACACACACTGATGACACAATAGAGTCACACATCACAACAACAACACACACTGATGATACAATAGAGTCACACATCACAACAACACACACACTGATGATACAATAGAGTCACACATCACAACAACACACACACTGATGATACAATAGAGTCACACATCACAACAACACACACACACACTGTTGATACAATAGAGTCACACATCACAACAACATACACACACTGATGATACAATAGAGTCACACATCACAACAACACACACTGATGATACAATAGAGTCACACATCACAACAACACACACACACTGATGATACAATAGAGTCACACATCACAACAACACACACACTGATAATACAATAGAGTCGCACATCACAACAACACACACACTGATGATACAATAGAGTCACGCATCACAACAACACACACACTGATGATACAATAGAGTCACACATCACAACAACACACACACACTGATGATACAATAGAGTCACACATCACAACAACACACACACTGATGATACAATAGAGTCACACATCACAACAACACACACACACTGATGATACTGTAGAGTCACACATCACAGCAACAAACACACACTGATGATACAATAGAGTCACACATCACAACAACACACACTGATGATACAATAGAGTCACACATCACAACAACACACACACACTGATGATACTGTAGAGTCACACATCACAGCAACAAACACACACTGATGATACAATAGAGTCACACATCACAACAACACACACACTGATGATACAATAGAGTCACACATCACAACCACACACACACACTGATGATACAATAGAGTCACACATCACAACAACACACACACAATGTTGATACAATAGAGTCACACATCACAACAACACACACACTGATAATACAATAGAGTCACAGATCACAACAACACACACACACTGATGATACAATAGAGTCACACATCACAACAACACACACACTGATGATACAATAGAGTCACACATCACAACAACACACACACACTGATGATACAATAGAGTCACACATCACAACAACACACACACTGATAATACAATAGAGTCACACATCACAACAACACACACACTGATGATACAATAGAGTCACACATCACAACAACACACACACTGATGATACAATAGAGTCACACATCACAACAACACACACACTGATGATACAATAGAGTCACACATCACAACAACACACACACACTGATGATACAATAGAGTCACACATCACAACAACAACATACACTGATGACACAATAGAGTCACACATCACAACAACAACACACACTGATGATACAATAGAGTCACACATCACAACACCACACACACTGATGATACAATAGAGTCACACATCACAACAACACACACACTGATGATACTGTAGAGTCACACATCACAACAACACACACATTGATGATACAATAGAGTCACACATCACAACCACACACACACACTGATGATACAATAGAGTCACACATCACAACAACACACACACAATGTTGATACAATAGAGTCACACATCACAACAACACACACATTGATGATACAATAGAGTCACACATCACAACACACACACACTGATGATACAGTAGAGTCACACATCACAACAACACACACTGATGATACAATAGAGTCACACATCACAACAACACACACTGATGATACAATAGAGTCACACATCACAACACACACACTGATGATACAATAGATTCACACATCACAACAACACACACACTGATGATACAATAGAGTCACACATCACAACAATACACAGACTGATGATACAATAGAGTCACACATCACACCAACACACACACTGTTGATACAATAGAGTCACACATCACAACCACACACACACACGCTGATGATACAATAGAGTCACACATCAAAACACACACACACACTGTTGATACAATAGAGTCACACATCACAACAACATACACACACTGATGATACAATACAGTCACACATCACAACAACACACACACACTGTTTATACAATAGAGTCACACATCACAACAACACACACACACTGATGATACAATAGAGTCACACATCACAACAACACACACACTGATGATACAATAGAGTCACACATCACAACAACACACACACTGATGATACAATAGATGCACACATCACAACAACACACGCACACACTGTTGATACAATAGAGTCACACATCACAACAACATACACACACTGATGATACAATAGAGTCACACATCACAACAACACACACTGATGATACAATAGAGTCACACATCACAACAGCACACACTGATGATACAATAGAGTCACACATCACAACAACACACACTGATGATACAATAGAGTCACACATCACAACAACACACACACTGATGATACAATAGAGTCACACATCACAACAACACACACTGATGATACAATAGAGTCACACATCACAACAACACACACACACTGATGATACAAAAGAGTCACACACACACACTGATGATACAATAGAGTCACACTAATCAATAATATTAAAGAAACTAGGAACATCTTTGGTGACGCAGGAAGAGAATGAATCTTCATAATCATATTAAAACTCGTCTCCTAACCTTCAGGAAAGTGTCCAGAGATCCGTTCTCCATGAACTCTGTGATGATCATCACTGGTTTACCTACGAAGTAACATCACAAGGGTTCAGCACTGGATCGACCCGCGTGACTGGACTCACTCTTGGACTCACTCTTAGTGACGACTCCTTCCAGACGGATGATGTTCGGGTGGTTGAACTGCCCCATGATGGACGCCTCCCACAGGAAGTCCCGCCTCTGGTGCTCTGTGTAACCGGCCTTCAGGGTCTTGATGGCGACCTGGATTTCTCTCTTGCCCGGTAACCTGAGCGGACCACTGCACACCTCTCCGAACTCTCCTGAGGGCAGCATAATGGCCTTCAAACATCGGACGTTCTCGCTCAGAATCGTTGGACTCACCGGCTCCGATGATCCTCTCGATGGAAATGAAGGACACGTCGATCTCCTGAGCAAACTCATGGACGGCCTGGTCGGGGTCTTCGTAGGTCAGCGGGTCGATGTAGGTCCGAACACCAGGAAACTTGACTGTCGTCAGAAAATAATCATTAACAGTCCAAGACTTTAAATGGTTCAATAATGAGATCATTTTGAATAAAGAAAACTTTGTTTTCATGCAGAGAGAAAAGATTGTCAGAAGCTGAACTAAAACAAACATCTGGAGATAAAGTTTTACCTTACCTTACCTTAGATCATCCGATCTCTGACTAGTTAACGATACTTAAGCCTTAAAGGACCAGATATAGTCTCCAGTGATGATGGTGAAGTTTTTCTATTCAGTCACTTTGGTTTTTTTCAGATCACGTAACTAACTGTAGTTTTAAAGTTTAGCCACTAGATGGCAACGTTCATTGTTGCGTGTTTGTTGCCATGGTTACGGGTCATCCAGTGAGGGTAGATCCTTTTGTCTTTGAATCTTTTTGGCATTAGCGATATAAACAAGTTGTAAATTATGAAGGACGATAAATGAATTATGTATAAATAAATGTCAAAATGTAGAAATAAATGTAGAAATGTCTGAATAAATGTTTGGATAAATATCAATTTTTGTCTTTTTTTTTTAGCTATTTTACATATAAATACACGTTTTATCATTTTGACATTTTGACATTTGTTTATACATTTATTTATACATTTTGTCATTTTGACATTTTGTTGTGCAAATGAAGTGGGCGGGTTGAACATCAGCCGAAGGCAGTGATTGGTTACAGCCTTGGATCAACTACCACTGCCTTGAGAGCATCACACATTCATGTTAGCTTCACGGCTAACGTTGGTTAATCCTGTCAATGCTATGAATTATGATGATAAAGAAGTGAATTATATGAGATCACAGTCCAGTGTGTAATGTGTGTAGTTGTGTGTTTATGTTGGTAAACATGAGCTATAAGTGTGAGGTCATTCATGAAGGTCATGTTGTTAATAAAAATCATGCACATGAACAACACGAACAACTTATCAAGTTCGTTGCAAAGATTTCAGAAAAGATTCTCTTCGTGCGTCGATTCCACCAGTCGTGCAGATCATAGTTTTGAACCAATCACTGCTTTAGACTGAGGTTGGACCCGCCCACTTCATTTACGGATAAAAGGACGAAATTAATAAATAAATGTATAAACAAATGTCAAAATGTATAAATAAATGTATAAACAAATATGTATAAATGACTAAATGTGTATTTGTACGTAAAATAGCTCAATCTCTTCGGTAATTTTTTTTTTCCAACAGCCAGCAATTTTCCATAAACAATACAAAATAATAAATAAAAATAAAATAAGAAGAAGAACATAAAGAGAAAAAGAACAAGATGATACAATCTAAGTCTAAAGATAAAGATAAAGAAAATAGAACAAAGAAAAACAACAAAGACAAAGGATACAAAGACTAACATAGAACAGAACATCCAGATACTCTCACTCCACTCCTGCCCCCGAACTCAGAATTGTACAATTGAATAGCCCGAGGAATGACTGAGTCCCTGAGTCTATTAGTGTTGCACCTGGGTAGGAGCATTCGTGCTTCAACTGCTTCTCTGCTCACTGATGACAGTGTTCAGAGGATGACTGTCATCATCCATGATGGACAGTAGTTTGTTCAGTGATCTCCTCTCAGCAACTGTCACCAGTGAGTCCAGCTTCATGCCAACCACAGATCCAGCCCTCCGGATCAACCTGTCCAACCTGTTGACACTCCTCTTGGACACATTTCCACCCCAACACACCACAGCATAGAACATGACACTGGCCACCACAGACTGGTAGAACATGCAGAGGAGCTTCTTGCAGATGTTAAATGATCGAAGCCTCCTCAGAAAGTACAGTCTACTCTGAACTTTCTTATACCCATGGTCTGTGTTGCAGGACCAGTCCAGTTTACTATCCATCCACACACCGAGGTACTTATAGTTGTCAACTATCTCCACCTCGTCGCCTCTGATGGACACTGGACGTGGCTTTGTCCTGGACCTCCCGAAATCCAAGACCAGCTCCTTGGTCTTTGAGGTGTTCAGCTGCAAGTGGTTCCTCTCACTCCAGTCCACAAAGTCACGTATCAGACTCCTGTACTCGTCTTCGCCGTTGTCCCTGATGCATCCAACAATGGCAGTGTCGTCAGCATACTTCTGGACGAGACTCAGCTCTGAGTTGTAGCAGAAGTCTGAAGTGTAGATGGTGAAGAGGAGAGGGGCCAGTACTGTCCCCTGAGGTGCTCCTGTACTGCACACCACAGTGTCAGACTTGATATCCTTCAGCCTGACATACTGTGGTCGAACAGTAAGATAATCCGTAATCCAGGAGACCAGACCAGGGTCCACATGCATCTTAGTCAGTTTGTCCTGGAGCAGAGTGGGTTGGATAGTGTTGAAGGCACTAGAAAAGTCCAGGAACAGGATTCTCACTGAACCGCTTCCTTTAGCCAAGTGGGAGTAGGTCCGATGCAGGAGGTGAAGGATGGCATCTTCCACACCAACTGCTGGCTGGTAGGCAAACTGCAGGGGGTCTTGCGCGTGCTGGACTTGTGGCCTGAAATGTTTGAGGACCAGCCGCTCCAGTGTCTTCATCAGCTGCGAAGTCAGTGCCACCGGTCTGTAATCGTTCAGCTCGCTCAGTCGGATCTTTTTAGGGACTGGAACGATACAGGAAGTCTTCCACAGAGTTGGTACTTTCCCCAGCCGTAGACTGAGGTTGAAGACATGCTGGAGCGGCTCAGCTAGTTCAGCAGCGCAGGTCTTTAGCAGTCGAGCAGACACCTTATCAGGACCAGCAGCCTTCCCTGGACGAATCCTCCGAAGTACATCCTGTACCTGGAGTGAGGTGAAGCTGGGAAGTGGTTGTGTGGAACTGGGGGGGGCACAAGAAGGTGGGGCAGGTCCTGAGACGGGCAGCAGTGAAGGTGAGGTGACCTGCTCAAACCTGTTGAAAAAGTTGTTCAGTCCATTTGCCTCCTCCACCGTGTCCACTGCAGTCAGAGAGGCCTTGGTCTTGTGTCCAGTGATGGTTTTAACACCATCCCAGACCTCTCTTATTTCTTCTCGGCTCAGCTTCTCCTCCAACCTCCTCCTGTAGGTGTCCTTTGCCTCCCTCAAGCATCGCTTCACCTCCTGCTGAGCTGACCTCATGGCGTCCCTGTCCCTGCTCCTGAATGCCACTTTCTTCCTGTTAAGGACATCCTTGACCTCCTTTGTTACCCACGGTTTATTATTAGGGTAACAGCGGACAGTCTTAGTAGGGGCGACAACGTCCAAGCAGAAATTTAAATAATCTGTTAGACAATGTGTCTGACCCTCGATGTCCTCACCATGAGACCTCAGCAGCACATCCCAGTCTGTTGTTTCAAAGCAGTCTCTGATGGCGTCCTCCACAGCTGGTGTCCACTTTCTGATTGTCTTAGTGGTCACACTCTGTCTCTGTACCAGAGGAATGTACTGTGACTGAAGGTGGACCAGGTTATGATCGGACCTTCCAAGTGGAGGAAGAGGTTTGGCTCTGTAGGCGTCCTTCAAGTTGTAATAAAGAAGGTCAATTGTCCTGTTATTCCTGGTGGGACAATCCACAGCCTGATGGAAAGTAGGCAGAGTAGAGTCCAGGTTGGCGTGATTAAAGTCTCCAGAGATGATGATAAACGCGTCAGGATGATGCACAGGCAGATGGCGCCGCAGCGCTCGCAGGAATGTAGACACACAGCGCGATCACGTGACTGAACTCACGCGGTAGATAATATGGACGCATGCTGACAACAGTTCTAAATCTTGACGACACGAGACTTTCTTCACAGTAACGTGTCCCGGACTACACCAGCGTTTCTTCACGTACATGATCAGACCTCCTGCTCTGCTCTGACGGAGCTGAAACCAGGCAGCTCAACGTGTGAGTCCGGAGTCAGTGCGTGAGCCACGTCTCCGTGAAGATCAACAAGCTGCTCTCTCTGTAGATCCGCTGGTTGTTGAGGACAGACAGCTCGTCCATCTTATTCGTCAGTGAATTGACGTTCATCGTGATCGTTGGTCTGTGACGTCTCCGATTGTCCGTTAGCTTAGCCTTTAACCTCTTCCCTGCGCGACAACCACGATACCGGCGCTGAAGTTCGATCGGGATCTTGTGACGATCTCCAGCCCGTGCCATTGACTTCAGCGACAGTAGATCCTCTCTTGAGTAAACAAGACGATTCTCCCCATGTTCAAAAGTATCCATTTAAAAATGATAGTAAAAACAATTAATAAAAACAGAAAATTATAGAAATTGCTGCGGAGCTACTGGAGAGGCAGACGTCCTCGTCGGCGCCTTTATGACCTAATGATTTTAATCCAAATATTTATTTATACATTTTATTCCGTATTTATACATGTATTAATACATTTTGTTACGTATTTATACATCTATTTATACAATTATTTATACATTTATTTACACATTTATTTAAACATTAGTCATTTATCGTTCTTCATAGTAAATGGATAATAAAAGCGCCGAAATAACAAATATCACTTCGTCCGTTCATCGAGTGTTTGTTTGTTTGTTTGTTTGTTTGTTTGTTAAGATTTCATTGATTGACTCGGTTGAGATCAGAAGCTGAAGAACGATTGAATGATGAACGAGAATGACTTGAACGGCCTGAGTACCAGGGTTAGTAAGTAAGTAAGTCATTTTTATTTGTATAGAGCTTGTCCAGACCAGGGTCACAAAGCGCTTAAACAATCAAAACAATATTCAATAAAGTATATATATTTTAAAGATCAAGATAAAACTGATAACACAACAGGAGTTCCAGAAAATCAAGGAAAAGCCTGAACAAATAAAAACGTCTTAAGATGTTTCTTGAAGGAGTCAGTAGATCATCAAACACAGAGATGTTTCTTGAAGGAGTCAGTAGATCATCAAACACAGATGTTTCTTGAAGGAGTCAGTAGATCATCAAACACACAGATGTTTCTTAAAGGAGTCAGTAGATCATCAAACACAGATGTTTCTTGAAGGAGTCAGTAGATCATCAAACACAGATGTTTCTTGAAGGAGTCAGTAGATCATCAAACACAGATGTTTCTTGAAGGAGTCAGTAGATCATCAAACACAGATGTTTCTTGAAGGAGTCAGTAGATCATCAAACACAGATGTTTCTTGAAGGAGTCAGTAGATCATCAAACACAGATGTTTCTTGAAGGAGTCAGTAGATCATCAAACACAGATGTTTCTTGAAGGAGTCAGTAGATCATCAAACACAGATGTTTCTTAAAGGAGTCAGTAGATCATCAAACACAGATGTTTCTTGAAGGAGTCAGTAGATCATCAAACACAGATGTTTCTTGAAGGAGTCAGTAGATCACAAACACAGATGTTTCTTGAAGGAGTCAGTACATCATCAAACACAGATGTTTCTTGAAGAAGTGTGCATGGAACCATGAGTATATTCTGATCCACAGACCTCAGAGCCGAGCTGGGGTGTAAGGCTGGATCAGATCAGTGATGTAAGGAGGAGCCTGACCATGAATAGTTTTGAAAGTAAGAACCAGAATTTTAAAGTTCATCCTGAAAGAAACTGGAAGCCAGTGAAGAGTTTTAAGGATCGGAGAGATGTGAGTTCTTCTACTAGAGCGGGTTAGAATTCTCGCTGCAGAGTTCTGAATCAACTGCAGGCGAGACAGATCCTTCTTGTTTAGACATGAAAACAAACTGTTACAATAGTCCAGACTAGAAGAAACAAACACATGGATTATAAGATCCAGATCATGTTGTGACAACATTTTCCTAAGTTTAGAGATTTTTCTCAGTTGAAGGAAACAGTTTCTGGTCAGTTTTCTACAGTGTTGAACAAGATACATGTCTTTATCAAATACAACACCCAGGTTTCTCAGGCTCAGTTTGACAGACTGACTTAAGTCACTCAAGTACTGACTCAACCCTGGAACCTTATCATCAGGAGCAATCACCAGAGTTTCAGTTTTGTCCACATTTAGCTTCAAAGTGTTTTCACTCATTGTTTGATTTCTAGCAACAATTGACAAAGTTCAGCCTCTGGGGCTCAGTTGGATCAACAGAGCAGTAGAGCTGGATGTCATCAGCAAACATGTGATAAGAAACATCAGGAAATCTCTGAATGATTTTACCGAGGGGAATCAAGTACAGCAAAAACAATAAAGGACCAGGACCCAGAACAGAACCTTGAGGGACTCCACACAACAGATCTGCCGATTCAGACCTCATTTGATTGACAGATACACTAAAACTGCGCCCAGAAAGGTAAGAGGAGAACCATTCTAACAGACCCAGACAGTCTTCATCCCTCAGTCTTCTTAGCAGGATCTGGTGATCAACTGTGTGAAAGGCTGAGGACAGATCCAAGAGAACCAGAACAGTGAATTTACCCGAGTCAGCCGACATCATGATGTCACTGGACACCTTCAGTAAAGCTGTCTCCGTAGAGTGATGTTTATGGAAGCCAGAATGAAACTTCTCATGGATGTCGCTCTGATCCAGTAACAGCTGCTCAGACACAACCTTCTCCAAGATTTATGGACAAGAAAGGGAGCTTAGAAACAGGCCTGAAATTACTGAGGTCAGTTGGGTCTAAGCCTGGTTTTTTGAGCAGAGGCTCCACAATGGCATGTTTAAATGCATTGGGAAAAACCCCTGTGGAAAGGGAGAGGTTCACCATATTGGTAACCCAGGGGCCGATTTCATCAAATAGTTTGATAAAAAGCCTACAAGGAAGGACGTCATCTGAGCAAGAGGAGGATTTCATCTTGTTCACTAGTGTTGAAATATCACCCAAAGATACAGCAGTGAAGGAAGACCAAGAGGAGGAGAGGGGCTCAGAGACAGTAGGGGTTCCAAACAAAGGGGGAGAGATTTTCTCTTTGATCAATTTAATTTTGTCAGTAAAAACCTCAACAATGCATTGATGTCAGCTTCACAGAAGACAGGCGTGATTTCAGGAGCAGGAGACACGAGAGAATAAATCGTGTCAAACAACACTTTGGGTTTTTCTTATTTGGTGCTACCAGTTTCTTTTTGAATTTCAGAATGTAATCAGATCTGGCAGTTTCCACCATCTCATTGTAAGAAGACATCAGATCCCTGAGGTGAAGTCTGTGCACCTCAAGTTTAGTGGATTTCCAGAGACGCTCAGTCTTTCGAAAAAGTCTCTTCAGACTAAGAAGATCTTCATTTGTCCAAGGGCATTTTCTGAATTTTCAAGTTTGATTTAACAGGTTTGATCCAGTATTTCAACACAATGACCAGTGAAACAGTGAATCAAACTGTCCACATCTGGACAGTCATCAAAGGAAAGACGGTCAAACATAGCAGAAAAACTGTCTGCAGTATCGGCTGAGATGACACGCCTCTGAGACCTAACTTTCAAAGGCTTAGGTTCAGGGATGAAGTCCAGGTTAAACAAGACAAGAGAATGATCACTCAGATGGACATCATGTACAGATACATTAGAAATGTCCAGGCCAAGAGTAAAAGCTAAGTCTAATATGTCGCCTTTTTGATGAGTGGGTTCAGAAACATGTTGCTCAAAATTAAAGGCTTCTGTTAAAGTTAAAAGTTATTTAGCAGAACAAGATGTGACGTCATCAACATGAAGATTAAAATCTCCAAGAATAAGAACAGATTCCATTTGAATAATGGAAGATAAGAAGTCACTGAAGTCTTTCAAGAACACCTAACATAATAATGATACTCACAGATCAACATTTTCATCATACATCACCTGTAACCATGGTAACTTCCCTAACTTTACACCCATCTAGTGGCTAAACTAAAGAACTACAGTTAAGTATTAAGTATTGTGAACAGTTAAGTATTGTGAAACACTAGAGGTGATTTCATGAGATACTGGGATCTCGTCTCAATACCTTCGCAAAAATAAACTTTCATCGACTTTTTCTATTGTTGATTTATTCACCTCATGAAATAAATGATCTTTTGGGAGACGGAAATATTCATGTTCGTGGTCGACCCTTCAATGAATACTTGGCAATACCATTGTCCGTGACTCTATGGACTTCACTCTACTGACTTGACTGTGTAGTACTCGGAGGCTCCTACCTCGCACCAGAGAACGTAGTACTCCTTCAAAATACCAGGACGTGCAGAGTACTACAACAAAGACTCGCAGAGTAATACTAGTGTTTGTCTGAACATGATTGAACTAGTTTTGTTATTCATAGCATTTACTTCTACATCAAATCATTCATGTTTTATTATCTTATTCACACCTGAAGGCTTTGAATTCTTCTTTCGATCGAACACAGTCTCGCGACGATAATCTTGAAACATGAACGTGACTCACTGTGACCGTTGTGGAAGTGCATCTTCTCCTCCTCAGGATCCTGCTTAGCTTTGCTGTAGCCACACCGCCTTCAGGAACAACACACATGTGAGCATAAATACACATTCTAACCAGTGTCACAACACAACACAAACACAGACGATGACGACTACAGAGCTGATGAGACGCTGCAGTGAAGGTGCAGATGTGTGAACGAGATCAAACGCTGAGAAATGAAGCGAGATATGAACTGAACCATAAAAGACAAGTCGTGACGACAAGTTCAAGGTAATTACTCACCATCACTGATAAGTACAATTCAAGATTATTTCATGAAAGTAAACAACAAACATTGTAAATGTGTCAAAAGAAAAGAAAAGTCAATTGAAGTAAAACATCTTTAATTATGAAAGAGCTGCTTGTTTAAATCCACAAACAAAATCCTGTGCATGCATGTGTGTGTGTGTGCGTTTATGCATGGGTGTGCGTGGATGTGTGCATGTGTATAGGTGTGTGTGGGTGTGTTACCGTCCACTGAGCAGGAAAGCAGCGACGACTGCCAGCACGACCAGAGCCAGAGTCACGGCTGCTGCTGCTATAGACGCCTGAGCTCGTTCACTGCTCGCCGTCACTGCAGGAAACACAAACATTAAGACACACACACACCCACACACATCTGTTCTGATGCTGTGTTCTTAAACTAGAAGTGGTTAGACAGGAGTCAAAGATCATCTCATCAACTCACAATAAGGGCTGGTCTGGAACTCAAAGCGTCGACTGAAAGCACCGTATCCTGCTGAGGTCCGAGCTCGTACCTGAGTCACAACAACATCTTCAGCAGGCGAGTCGAACAAAAACACACTTTCTTTCTTCAAATGAGACACAATTCATGTTGTGATGAACTTGAATCATGAGTATCTGACCTGGAAGATATAAACTGAAGACGGCTTCAGACCGTCGACCAACATCTCCGTCTCCTTTGACTTGATTATTGTGTAGCTGGAGTCCTGCTCCTGTGGACACACAACACAACCTTCAGTCGCCGAGCGCAACCTATAGTCACCACAGTGCAACCTATAGTCACCACAGTGCAACCTATAGTCACCACGGTGCAACCTATAGTCACCACAGTGCAACCTATAGTCACCTTAGTGCAACCTATAGTCACCACGGTGCAACCTATAGTCACCACGGTGCAACCTATAGTCACCACAGTGCAACCTATAGTCACCACAGTGCAACCTATAGTCACCACAGTGCAATCTATAGTCACCTTAGTGCAACCTTTACCTTACCTTACCTATAGTCACCACAGTGCAACCTATAGTCACCACAGCGCAACCTATAGACACCACGGTGCAACCTATAGTCACCACAGTGCAATCTATAGTCACCTTAGTGCAACCTTTACCTTACCTTATCTATAGTCACCACAGTGCAACCTATAGTCACCACAGTGCAACCTATAGTCACCACAGTGCAACCTATAGTCACCACGGTGCAACCTATAGTCACCACAGTGCAACCTATAGTCACCACAGTGCAACCTATAGTCACCACAGCGCAACCTAGACACCACGGTGCAACCTATAGTCACCACAGTGCAATCTATAGTCACCTTAGTGCAACCTTTACCTTACCTTATCTATAGTCACCACAGTGCAACCTATAGTGACCACAGCGCAACCTATAGTCACCTCAGTGAAACCTATAGTCACCTCAGTGCAACCTATAGTCACCACAGTGCAACCTATAGTCACCACAGTGCAACCTATAGTCACCACAGTGCAACCTATAGTCACCTCAGTGCAACCTATAGTCACCACAGTGCAACCTATAGTCACCTTAGTGCAACCTATAGTCACCACAGTGCAACCTATAGTCACCACAGCGCAACCTATAGTCACCACAGTGCAACCTGTCGCCGCATCGTACAGTCGCCGCATCGTACAGTCGCCACATCGTACAGTCGCCACAGCGCAGTCACCGCATCGTACAGTTGCCACATCGTACAGTCGCCACAGCGTACAGTCGCCACAGCGTACAGTCGCCACAGCGTACAGTCGCCACAGCGTACAGTCGCCACAGCATACAGTCGCCGTATCGTACAGTCGCCACAGTGTAGTCGGCGCATCGTACAGTCGGCACATCGTACAGTCGCCGCAGCTTAGTCGCCGCAGCTTAGTCGCCGCAGCTTAGTCGCCGCAGCTTAGTCGGCGCATCGTACAGTCGGTGCATCGTACAGTCGGTGCATCGTACAGTCGGCGCAGCGCAGTCGCCGCAGCTTAGTCGGCGCATTGTACAGTCGGCGCATCGTACAGTCGGTGCATCGTATAGTCGCCGCAGCGCAGTCGCCGCAGCGCAGTCGCACAGTCGCCGCAGCGTACAGGTTTACTAACTGAAACCACGAGAGTTGTTTCACCAGCAGAAACCCTTAAATGAAGCACAAACACTTTCTCCCTCAAATACTCTAGAAAACACATCAGTAGGAAAGAAGTTTTGAATCATCACATTTTTTTAAACAATTCAACACGTGAGCTTCCGTGAAAACATCTCTTGACACAAACTTATCGTTAACAACAGACTTCACACCATTTATTGATTCATTTTCAGGCTGAATGTGTAGATTTAAAGTGTGTGTCCAACAGTGTGACTGCAGTGACGACTTCATCAAAGAACATGAAGATCTTCTTCACCTTCTCAAAGAACTTGATCTCGTACTCCAGGATGATGCCGTTGGGTCGGTCCGGCTCGGCCCAGGACAGTGAGACGCTGCTCTTCCCTGAGTGACCTTTTCTGACCACACTGACCGGAGACGGAGCTGCAGACACACACAGACACACACACACACACAGACACACAATATATTATTATTATAGTTATTATAGCTTTATATGTAATGACTCATTCGACACACTTTGATCATTTGTTGTGAACATTTCATCTGTATATGTGTGTATATATGTGTGTACTTCTAAAAGCAGTAGTATTGCGTCTCCTGACTCGACTCTTCAGGAACTAGATCTTCTCCAGACACAGAAGTGTATCCGTTGATCTTCAGGACCTTAAAAGAAACCAGAGACACAATCGTTCTCTTGATGCTCTGGAGGCTGAAGGTTCTCTGGAGCTTCATGAGGAACTAAAACCTTCTGGACTTTATTTTAACTGCTTTGAAACCATCTCGAAACCTTGTTGTTCGTCAATCGTTTTTGATCTTGTTCTGAATCTTTTCTTTCTTCTGGTTCATGTGAAGAGACGTGAAGACGCTTCACAAATAAAACTTGCTTTAGAAAATGTATTTTAATTATTATTAATACTTTTCAGCCTCTGAATAATAAAAGTCAAGCGTCAGCTGAACATAGACTCAACAGACGACACACAATAATGATAAAAGTAACACACTCCTGAGCCACAAGCGACTACACAACAGATGTGAACACGAGGTGATGAAGGATCAGGAGGACGAGTGTGAGGAACATTATCATCGACTGGTGAAAGTCACGCCTCGTCTCAAGAGAAGATCAGGATTTTTGTCTGTTCTATTATCTTCAGAATCATCGTGAGGAAAACACAAAGATCTTCAGCCTCAACGAGTAAATGATTGAATTAATGTCACAGAAAAATGTGTTTACGATGTCAGATGAGAAACTACATGATAATTATAATAACATAATTACACTCGTTTATCTTCTTGATTACAACAATCTAGTTCATTTCTTCATCCCTTCTTTCTGCTGGTTTGACGAACAACAGCCGCAGTTTTTTATTTTATTATCTCTTTTTTCTCTAAACATATGTTTTCGCTTGAATCACCTAAACATCGTCCTTCAAGTTTTACCTAAAATGGTTCAAACTGGTTCAAACTGGTTCAAACTGGTTCTGTTGAATCACTGCTTGAACTAAACCTGTTTAAGAAACAACAAGTCAATCAAATTTTGAATATTTAAAAACAATCTTAATATTATTTACCCACAGTTTTAATAACTTGCCAATGATTTTGTTCAGTTTTTTAGGAGTTTTGTATAAAATGATGTAAAGTTTTGCTTTTTTCAGTTTTTTTCACTAGAGTCCCAGAGAAGATTCATTTGAATTTTCGACCGTCGACGTCCGAACGAGACGATCGGCTGGAAAAACCCTTTGGACGATTATTTGTTGTTATTTTTTCACGTTATTTAAACGAGCGATCATTGTCGCACCACAGGAGGGAAGGTGGTGAGAGGCAGTGAGTCCAGAGAGATATGATAATAATAATAATAATAATAATAATAATAATAATAATAATAATAATAATAATAATAATAATAATAATAATATAAGTGGAGGATCCACTGGAACGATTCAACACAAGTGTTTTTTCTTTGGTTACCGAGTTTTATTGATAAAATTGGACCAATATGTTTTAGCGCAAACACCTTCAGCCAGTGGTTGAAGATTGATTGAGGAATATATATATATATATATATATATATATATAAATATACCAAAACTAGTCCTGGTGGTTGCAGTCACGAGTCGTTATGGTCACATGCGTCATTAGTTGTTCTGTAGTGAATCTTCTGAGCCGTCTTCAGATTACATTTGATTTTATATCATTTCCTGTTTTATATTTCATTTCAGGCAGGAAGGTGTAAATGGCAGCAGACGTAGCACCATGTGAATGTAGTTTTGTTGAGATGAACTGGAATCATTATCAGCTTCTAGGAATGTATTTGTGATACCATTCGAGAAGATCCTTCTCACCATGTTCCCTCCTGTGGTGCAGCAACGATCCATCGTTTACGTAACAAAACGAACGCCCACAGACCAGAGAGGGTCGATCGATGAGGTTCAAGATAAACATGTTTCTGCTGAAGACCACGATGGGTCACGAGCGTTTCCCCTCACCTGCCTGGTTGGTGGTCACGTTCAGGGACACGTACTTCCTGGTGTGGCCCTGAGCCAGACCTGACACTCCGTTGACGGCCTCCAGCAGGAAGCTGTAGTTGGTGTGTGAGTGCAGGTCGGCCACCATCACGGACGTGTTGACCAGGCCCACGTGTCGCGGGAGGAAGCGTACGTTGGGACTACAGTCCTCAAGGCCACGGTCGTCAGGCAGGACTCGCCTGCACAACACGTTGTAACGAACGTCCTTCCTCCCGCCGGTGTCTGAGGGCACCGACCACTCTAGGAACACACTGGTTTCATTGACGTTAGAGATGGCGTTACGAGGGCCAGATGGAGGTTCTGAAGGAAACAAAGATCCGGTCTTAACGTCTTGTAGTGAGGTGTGGACGAGGCGTTACGAGCTGAAGAGGTTTCATGATACGATCGTCTTCATTTCAACTACACGACACTTTGAACCGACAGTTCAAATCAAACCTGATGCACCTCCAGGACTATCAGTTGATTCTCGCATCTTCGCTGTTGGTTTATCTCTAGACCTGAATAAATAGATCTACTCTCCGCACAACAACTAGTCGCCCCCTATGGAGCTCCCACCACAGTGACCCAGTAAAGACCCATCTGCTCAGAGGGCTCCACATGTACTAATAGAACTGGAGTCCCAGGACCAGGACCTTCAGTTTTCAAGCCCCTCTGTTGTGGAATCAACTACCGGCTTTAGTCTGGAGGGGAAACACTTTCTCCATGTTTAAGATTAGTAACGATGGTTAGTAACGACTCAGGCTCTCATTGTTTCTGAAGCTGCTCTAGGTTGAGATCGTTGAAGTCTTGAGATAACTTTGTTATGACACTCAAAAAGAATTGAATTGAATTTTAGACCCCGAGCTCTCTCTGGATCCAGGATCTCCACCATGACAATGATCCAGATCTTCATGACCCTCCCTGGACAACACATACGCCCGTTTTTTTTTGCAATTATCCGAGTCGTGATGTTTTATTTTGAAAAGTTACCGGATTCTCTTCTCGCATCTGGGTCTGGATCTGTTAGCGTGTTATGGTGGAAAAAGGGGGCGAGTGGCAGGAGCAGGGGCCTGAAGAGGGCGCCGACCTTTCACCCCAGTCTGGCTGGAGAACATTTATTGAGGTGCAGAGGAGGGTGCAAGGGATAAACCAACAGCATAGGCGAGAACGTATGAAATAAATCACATCATTTTTCAACTCTGTGTCATTAACCTTCATCAACACCATCTGCTCTTATGAGGAACACCAGTTACTTCCTGAAACATTTACTTTCACTTTAATTTCTTGGTTTGAAAAGACAGTTCTGTGTGTCTTCCTGCAGGTTTGTGACTGTTGGACGGAGAGATGGACAAATGGTACCAAGATTAATTTCTCTGTCTACGAGTGAAGATAAAGGTGTGAAAGACTTTAGTCGATCTAGAATGAAAGCCTCGCAGTTAAATCTAAACACGCATCATTGAACACAATGTTATTTTGTCCAATCAATGAGTCAAAACACGCACGACACAGTTTGCTCTTCATTGTGTGTGAAGAGAGTCGAACAAAGAGTTCTCACGTGTGCAGGCCATGGTGGGCAGGTCGGACTCAGTCTTGTAGAAGTGGTCTTCACAGCTGCAGGCAGTAGATCCAGTCGGTCCGTCCTTGCTGTGAGGAGGACACTTGCTGCAGGACGAGGACTCCAGCAGCGAGCGGTAGAAGCCTGACCTGCAGACTGATGGAGGAGAGCAGGTGGAGGTGGAGGTCGGATGAAGTCGAGATGAAGTCGAGATGAAGTCGAGATGAAGTCGAGATGAGACGATAGCAGTGGATGAACGGTGGAAATGGGACGAGGTGACAAAAGGTTTCGGAGGGAAATGGTGAAAAGAGAACATTGTTAGTTACTTTGATCAAAACGTTGTTTTCTTTCAATTTAAACATGACCTTCACAAATGTCTACATGAAGGAACATCTGACTCTTGACCCATTTTTGCAACTTTTAGGCAGTAATTTGCTTAATATTTGATCTACAGAGCAATTACATAAAACCTTCCTTAAAATGAGCGCATGACAAGAGTACATACATATTTGTACATATTCATGTTATTGTACTGATACAAATGGAGAAGTTGACACACGAGTGTCTTTGTAGACGAATAAGAAAAGTAAGAATCATTTCAAAGAAGAGCCGAGTCGCCGAGTGAGAACCAAGTTCCCTTCAAAGATATAAGGTAAGGTAAGGTAAGGTAAGGTAAAACTTTATTGATCCCTCAGGATGTCTCCTTCGGGAAATTGTTTTTTCCAATAACCACAGAAAATACAGCAATTTCTCACAAAAAATAAATAAAAATAAAATAAGAACAAGAACAAAGAGAAATAAAGATAAAAAACAAGATGATACAATCTAAGTGTAAAGATAAAGATAAAGAACATAGAACAAAGAAAATCAACAAAGACAAAGGATACAAAGACTAACATAGAACAGAACATCCAGATACTTTCACTCCACTTCTGCCCCCGAACTCAGAATTGTACAATTTAATAGCACGAGGAATGGATGAGTCCTAGAGTCTATTTGTTTTGCATCATGGGAGGAGCATTCGTGCTTCATCTGCTTCTCTGCTCACTGATGACAGTGTTCAGAGGATGACTGTCATCATCATGATGGACAGTAGTTTGTTCAGTGATCTCCTCTCAGCAACTGTCACCAGTGAGTCCAGCTTCATGCCAACCACAGAACCAGCCTTTCTGATCAGTCTGTCCAACCTGTTGACCTCCTCTTGGACACATTTCCACCCCAACACACCACAGCATAGAACATGACACTGGCCACCACAGACTGGTAGAACATGCAGAGGAGCTTCTTGCAGATTTTAAATGATCGAAGCCTCCTCAGAAAGTACAGTCTACTCTGAACTTTCTTATATACATGGTCTGTATTGCAGGACCAGTCCAGTTTACTATCCAGCCACACGCCGAGGTAATTATAGTTGTCAACTATCTCCACCTCGTCGCCTCTGATGGACACTGGACGTGGCTTTGTGCTGGACCTTCCAAGACCAGCTCCTTGGTCTTTGAGGTGTTCAGCTGCAAGTGGTTCCTCTCACTCCAGTCCACAAAGTCACGTATCAGACTCCTATACTCGTCTTCGCTGTTGTCCCTGATGCATCCAACAATGTCAGTGTCGTCAGCAACTTCTGGACGAGACTCAGCTCTGAGTTGTAGCAGAAGTCTGAAGTGTAGATGGTGAAGAGGAGCCAGTACTGTCCTCTGAGGTGCTCCTGTACTGCACACCACAGTGTCAGACGTGATGTCCTTCAGCCTGACATACTGTGGTCGGTCAGTAAAATAATCCGTAATCCATGAGACCAGACCAGGGTCCACATGCATCTGTGTCAATTTGTCCTGCAGCAGAGTGGACTGGATAGTGTTGAAGGCACTAGAAAAGGCAGCAGGTGAAGGATCTTCCACACCAACTGCTGGCCGGTAGGCAAACTGCAGGGGGTCTTGCGCGTGCTGGACTTGTGGCCTGGGATGTTTGAGGACCAGCCGCTCCAGTGTCTTCATCAGCTGCGAAGTCAGTGCCACCGGTCTGTTATCATTCAGCTCGGTCGGATCTTATTCTGGACTGGAACGATACAGGAAGTCTTCCACAGAGTTGGTGCTTTCCCCAGCCGTAGACTGAGGTTGAAGACATGCTGGAGCGGCTCGGCTAGTTCAGCAACGCAGGTCTTTAGCAGTCGAGAAGACACCTTATCAGGACCAGCAGCCTTCCCTGGACGAATCCTCGTCCTCCGAAGTACATCCTGTACCTGGAGTGAGGTGAAGCTGGGAAGTGGTTGTGTGGAGCTGGGGGGGCACAAGAAGGTGGGGCAGGTCCTGTAGGGGGCAGCAGTGAGGGTGGGGTGACCTGCTCAAACCTGTTGAAAAAGTTGTTTAGTCCATTTGCCTCCTCCAGCGTGTCCACTGCAGTCAGAGAGGCCTTGGTCTTGTGTCCAGTGATGGTTTTAACACCATCCCAGACTCTCTTATTTCTTCTCGGCTCAGCTTCTCCTCCAACCTCCTCCTGTAGGTGTCCTTTGCATCCCTCAAGCATCGCTTCACCTCCTGCTGAGCTGATCTCATGGCGTCCCTGTCCCTGCTCCTGAAGCACCTTCTTTTTGTTCAGGACATCCTTGACCTCCTTTGTTACCCACGGTTTATTATCAGGGTAACAGCGGACAGTCTTAGTAGGGGCGACAACGTCCAAGTAGAAATTTAAATAATCTGTTAGACAGTGTGTCTGTCCCTCGATGTCCTCACCATGAGACTTCAGCAGCACATCCCAGTCTGTTGTTTCAAAGCAGTCTCTGATGGCGTCCTCACAGCTGGTGTCCACTTTCTGATTGTCTTAGTGGTCACAGTCTGTCTCTGCACCAGAGGAGTGACCTGTGACTGAAGGTTGACAAGGTTATGATCGGACCTTCCAAGTGGAGGAAGAGGTTTGGCTCTGTACGCGTCCTTCAAGTTGGAATAAAGAAGGTCAATTGTCCTGTTATTCCTGGTGGGACAATCCACGGCCTGATGGAAAGTAAGTAAGTAATTTTTATTTATATAGCGCTTTTCCAGACCAGGGTCACAAAGCACTTAAACAATCAAAACAATATTCAATAAAGTAT
Organism: Callionymus lyra; assembly: GCA_016630915.1. NCBI lineage: Eukaryota > Metazoa > Chordata > Actinopteri > Syngnathiformes > Callionymidae > Callionymus > Callionymus lyra. Next base: position 29,369 of record JACEEU010000876.1, on the reverse strand, counting down.
ATACTTTAAAGGTCAAGATAAAACTGAGAACACAACAGGAGTTCCAGAAAATCAAGGAAAAGCCTGAACAAATAGAAACTTCTTATGATGTTTCTTAAAGGAGTCAGTAGATCATCAACACAGATGTTTCTTGAAGGAGTCAGTAGATCATCAAACACAGATGTTTCTTGAAGAAGTCAGTAGATCATCAAATACAGATGTTTCTCGAAGTAGTCAGTAGATCATCAAACACAGATGTTTCTTGAAGGAGTCAGTAGATCATCAAACACAGATGTTTCTTGAAGGAGTCAGTAGATCATCAAACACAGATGTTTCTTAAAGGAGTCAGTAGATCATCAAACACAGATGTTTCTTGAAGGAGTCAGTAGATCATCAAACACAGATGTTTCTTAAAGGAGTCAGTAGATCATCAAACACAGATGTTTCTTGAAGGAGTCAGTAGATCATCAAACACAGAGATGTTTCTTGAAGGAGTCAGTAGATCATCAAACACAGATGTTTCTTGAAGGAGTCAGTAGATCATCAAACACAGAGATGTTTCTTGAAGGAGTCAGTAGATCATCAAACACAGAGATGGTTCCAAAGCTTAGGAGCAACAGTCTGGAAGGATTTCTCACCTCTTGTCCGGAAGTTCAGGAACCAACAGTAGATTCTGATCCAATGACCTCAGAGCCCGAGCTGGGGTGTAAGTCTGGATCAGATCATGAAGGTCTGACCAGTAAAGAGTTGTAAGGATCGGAGAAATGTTAGTTCACCATCAGAGTCAATTGAAGGTCTTTCCTGTTTCCGGAGCCGCACCTGAACGCATCACTGTGTCTCCTCCTTTTGAGCTGAACCATTGTTTCTTGCCTTAACTTTGTGTTACTGGAGCATTTTTTAACGTCTATATTTATTTTTGGATCAACATCCTCCGGAGTCTCCTCCTTCTCCCTCTCCCTCCTTCTCTTCTCCTCCTTCTCCCTCTCCCTCCTTCTCTTCTCCTCCTTCTCTTCTCCTCCTTCTCCCTCTCCCTCCTTCTCCCTCTCCCTCCTTCTCTTCTCCTCCTTCTCCCTCTCCCTCCTTCTCTTCTCCTCCTTCTCCCTCTCCCTCCTCTGTTCTTTCCTGCTCGGTATGTCAGATGTTTAGCTTCGACCTCCTTTAGTGATAGCAGTAGTTGTGTGAAGTGTAGCCTGTTAGCTAGATTGGAGGTGAAGCTCGTTGAACTAGAGAGCCGGTTGTGCGCTAGCTAGCCAGTGTCAGGTAGACAGTGCACAACCACATAGCTTAGCAGGTAGTCCTCCAGCAATTCTGAATTATTTTCTGAGTTCTTGAGTTCCTGACCAGCCTGGTGCTTAAATCAGATCAAGTGATTATTGTTGGTGACTTTAACATCCATGTTGATATGGTCCATGATAGCTTAGCTAACACATTCAACTCCAGACTATTTATCAAACACATTTATCAACTCACAGTATGTTCATGAAGCTACTCATGGAAACAATTCCCTCAGTTCTCAGTAAAATTCCTAGACTTGGTGTCAGTGAACTCTACCATAGTCACAATGACATTGAGAACTAAAATAATTGTGGACAGAATTACAGACTCGCTACATAATACGCTTGAGTTAACTGCAACACAAACTGAAAAAAGACTGTAAACTGAATTTATGTGTTTCCTGAGTATATCCGGTAGCACAACTACTTCTAAGGGTTCTAGATGATTAGAAAAGAAATGGAGTTCCACAAAAAAGGAATTCTACCAGGCCCACTGATCTTAACTGGTTTAAATCTTACCTGTCGGATAGAACGCACTATGTACATGTCAACCACCTCTCATCGACACACTCTAAGGTCAGCTATGGTGTCCCACAAGGTTCTGTTCTTGGTCCAATACTATTCACAATCTATATGCTCCCACTAGGGGACTTGATCAGAAGACACTCTAACTTTACTGTTATGCTGATGACACCCAACTCTACTTGTCCATGAAGCAAATGAAATAAATCAGCTACACAACTACACTCCTGTATTACACATATCAACAGCTACACAACTACACTCCTGTATTACACATATCAACAGCTACACAACTACAGTCCTGTATTACACATATCAACAGCTACACAACTACAGTCCTGTATTACACATATCAACAGCTACACAACTACACTCCTGTATTACAGATATCAAGTCCTGGATGACCAAAAAGCCCTTTTACGGAACTCAGATCATTAGTTAAGGATTGTCTGAGATGTTGTGAACCAACTAGTAAAACCTCAATTTTGTCTAGATTTCCCAAATGGACTTGCTCCTGCTACAAGCACCACTGTAAAGAATCTGGGTGTATGCTTTGACGAGGACTTATCATTTAACTCACACATAAAACAAATCTCACGGACTGCCTACTTCCACCTTCGCAACATGATTTGATGAAACAATTTCCCGAAGGAGACCTCCTGAGGGATCAATAAAGTTTTACCTTACCTTACCTTACATTTCAAAAATAAGGCACCTTCCTTTAGATGCTGCTGAGAAGCTCATCCATGCTTTTGTAACCTCCAGGCTGGACTATTGTAACTCTCTTCTGTCAGGGTGTTCAAGTCTCTCAGAATCTTCAGCTCATTCACCTGCAGCTCGTGTCCTGACTAAGACTAAGAGGCGCGAACACACCTGTGCTGTCTTCCCTACATTGGCTTCAGTAGAATTTAGATACAATTTAAAATCCTTCTCCAAACCTATAAAGCCTTACATGGTCTAGCACCAACATACATCAAAGATCTAAACTTAACACCGTTGTAGGACCTTACGATCCTTAAACTCAACTTTATCATCAGGCGCAATAACCATTTCATTTTTGTCCACATTAAGCTTCAAAGTGTTTTCACTCATTGTTTGATTTCTAGCAACAATTGATTAAGTTCAGCCTCTGGGGCTCAGTTGGATCAACAGAGCAGTAGGATGTCATCACCAAAAATGTGGAAGAAACATCATGATTTGACCAGAGGAATCAAGTACAAACGATAAAGGACCCAGAACAGAACCTTGAGGGACTCCACACAAGACATGATTCAGACCTCCTTTGATTGACATATGAAACAGAAAGGTATGAGGAGAAGCACTGGAACACAGACCCAGACAGTCTTCATCCCTCAGTCTTCAGGATCTGGTTCAACTGTGTCCAAGGCTGACTACAGATCCAACAGAACCAGAACATAAAATTGAATTGAATTGAACATCATGATGTCACTGGACACTTTCAGTAAGACTGTCTCCGTAGATGTTTGTGGAAGCCAGACTGAAACTTCTCATGGATGTCGCTCTGATCCAGGAACAGCTGCTCAGACACAACCTTCTCTGAGATCTTGGACAAGAATGAAGACTAGACATGAAGTTAATGAGGTCAGTCGGGTCTAAGCCTGGCTTTTTGAGCAAAGGCTCCAAAATTACACTTTAATAAAGAGCCTACACGGAAGGACGTCCGACGAGCAGGAGGAGAGTTTCATTTTGCTCATCAGTGCTGAAATATGTGCCAGAGTCGCATCGTTAAATGAGGACCACAAGCTAGAGACAGGCTCAATGACAGCACGGGTTCCCCACAAAGGGGGAAGGATTTTCTATTTGATCAACTTAATTTTGTCAGTAAAAACCTCAACAATGCATTGATGTCAGCTTCACAGAAGACAGACGTGATTTGAGGAGCAGGAGACACGAGAGAATTAATCGTGTCAAACAACACTTTGGGGTTTTTTCTTATTTGCTGCTACCAGTGCCTGATGTAATCAGATCTAGCAGTTTCCACCATCTCATTGTAAGAAGACATCAGATCCCTGAGGTGAAGTCTGTGCACCTCAAGTTTAGTGGACTTCCAGAGACGCTCAGTCTTTCGACAAAGTCTCCTCAAACTCTTAATTTGTTCAAGGGCACCATTTTTCCGGAAATTGCCAAGTTTGATTTAAGGGGTGCTACTACGTCCAGTATTTCAACCCCATTATTAGTGAAACAGTGAATCAAACTGTCCACGTCTGGGCAGTCATCAAAGGAAAGAGGGTCAAACATAGCAGAAAAACTGTCTGCAGTATCAGCTGAGATGACACGTCTCTGAGAACTAACTTTCAAGGGATTAGGTTCAGGGATGAAGGTTAAACAAGAGAATGATCAGATGGACATCGTGTACAGATACATTAGAAATGTCCAGGCCAAGAGTAAAAACCAAGTCTAAAATGTGGCCTTTTTTTTGAGTGGGTTCAGAAACATGTTGCTCAAAATTAAAGCTTCTGTTAAAGTTCAAAGTTCTTAAGCAGAGCAAGATGTGACGTCATCAACATGAAGATCAAATTCTCCAAGAATAAGAACAGATTCTATTTTAATAATGGAGGAAAAAGTCACTAAAATCCTTCAAGAACTGCTGCAGGACCAGGTGGACATGACTGACAAGACTGATAATAGACAGATAATCTGAGACTCAAAAGAAGTAAATTCCTGAGTCTGAATCACTTTGCATTAGGAATCTATCTATGAACTGCAGCCAAAACAGCCCGACGGCAACAGGGACGGGGCTTCCCTATGACGGAGCAGGACAGAGTTCATTAAGATGAACAAACTCTTCCTCTCTCTGCCAAGTCTCTGAAAGACACAATAAATCCAGCTTTTCTCTTCTGAAGAGATCATTCAGAGAAAAGCATTTATTTGCAGACAGCGACACACCCCATATGCAGGGAGTGTCTTTAAGCAGGCACTGAAGGTACTGATTGGATGGTAGACACACCAGGATAGTCCCTTCCATACAAAGAACGGGAGGATCAAGATAAGTGTCATCCGGTGCTACGCTCCAACAAGAAATAGTGAGGAAGAAGATAAAGACCAGTTCTGCAGCAGACTACAGCCCGAGGAGGATCTTCTCATGGGATATGTCAACCTGGTCAACAAAGAGAACATACAGTTCAGAAGCCCACAGACGAGTGAAGAGGAGTATTAGGAAGGATAAGAAAGAAAACTCTGTACGTCACGACAAAGTGACTGTCCAGGAATTTCAGCTAAAAAGACCAGGTGCTGGTCTTTCAGGAGCTCCCCAGTCATCGAAGTGGATCTCGCACTCAACGGTGAGCAGCAGACCACAGTAGTGATCAGGAAGGTTTAGATGTTATGAGCAGACCTTCAGTGGAGAAGCTGAACCCACAGAATATAGGAGGAAGAATCAAGATCAAGAGGCATCACATTCCTATCTGTGCCAGGAAAGATCTTCATCCTGGTCCGTGAGGATGAAGGATATCTTCGATCCACAGCCCAGGACTAGCAGGACCGCTCAGGCCAAACAGATCCTGCCTGGACCATAGTTGATATGATGCCGTGATGCCTAGTTAAAATGTTTCAGACTCGAGATCCGGGCAAAATTAAAACCTGCATGTCATTGTATTTATTCTTTATTTTCTTTATTATCATTCATTTCATGAAATATCAGGTGTTGGAGATTCTGCTGAGTCTAAATGTTAAAATGATCTTTTCTTAGGCTCGACTCAAGACATTAAGATTCATGATGAAGATTGAACTGAAGGAAGAAACCGAAGTCACAACAGTCCTTCATCACTGTCTGTTTGTGTTGTGTGGTGCGTGTTTAAGTGTTTAAGTGTGCTTGTGTTTAAGTGTTTGAGTCTGTGTTTAAGTGTGTGTTTAAGTGCGCTTATGTTTAAGTGTTGAAGTGTGTGTTTAAGTGCGTGTGTGTTGAAGTGCGTGAACACAAACAACATTTCCATGATAATGTGAAGACGAAACGATCAATGAATCCCTGGACGATGACAACGAGTTTAACTAAAGTCGTGTTTGTACCAAAACATCAGCTCAACAAGTCAATTGAAAGAAGTAGAAACAAACATGATTGTGTGTGTGATGAGCAGCCGAGGGAACCACACACACACACAACGTTTGTGGTCACATGACTCAGGTTGATGGTTAGATTGAGAGACTCGTAGAGTTGACATGTTCGTGTAAAACAAGGAGGTTTGAGCAACATTTGAAGACATAGATCGTGAAGTAACAGACGCGTGTCGAGAGTAGAAATGTTTGACTTCGCTGAAGAATCTACTTCATCTGGTCATGGTTAATACTTTTACTTTGACTTTACTTTTTACTTTTGAATTTAAAATGTGTACTTTACGTAGTAGTATGTCGTGAATATATCCTTTTAATGTCTCATCTGTTGCTGATCAGAGAAAAGTGTATATATTTAATGACATTCAAGAATTTTTGATTTTTTTAAACTTGAATATTTATATAATTGAATATTTTTAAACTTGAATATTTATATACTTGAATATTTTTAAACTTGAATATTTATATACTTGATACTTTTAAACTTGAATATACTTGATTTTTTTTAAACTACATCTTTGTGTTTGTACGATTCTTCTCCTCAAATATAATTTGAATAACAAACTGAATAATGGTTGAAAAGAGAAAAACAGAGATTGATGTGAAATCTTCTTCCAACATCAGAGGCTGCAGATGCTAAAGAGCTTCTCTTACGCAACTCACTGTAATCCTGCATTGAACCTTCAACCACAGAGTGTGAAGCTCCTGCAGTAAAGTATTGCAGTGAGAGAAGAAACTCCTCAAATTACCAGAGAAACAAGGACGAAATTGAGTTTGACATATGATGTAGTGACAGTGATGTGCAGGCGAACACTGAGGAACATTGAGGAGAACATATATAACACTGTTAATATAAACATATATGTATATATATTTATATTTATATATATGTCCTATATTATATATAGATCACTATTAGAATAGAATAGAATAGAATAGAAAAGCTTTATTCATCCCCAGAGGGGAAACACACTTTCACAACAGCGCAGTTTAAAAAATAAAGTGCAAGGAAAATAAAATAATAAAAGAGATAATACAAAATAAAATAAAAACGATCTTAAGAATATACAATTATTTACAAAAATTAGAAATTTAACACTATTAACAAAATAAAATAGAATAAAATAAAATAAAATAGAAATAAAAACGGGAAAAAAAATAAAAATAAAAAACACACGAGAAGAAAAACACACTACGGATTAGCATCAGGATATTTAAAGTAGAGAGTTAAATATCCTGACACCAGTTGGGATGAAGGACCTTCTATAACGCTCCGTCCTACACTGGGGGTGCCTGAGCCTGCCACTGAAGGAGCTGGCCAGCTCCTCCACGGTCAGGTGCAGTGGGTGGAGAGCGTTGTCCCTGATGGAGGATAGTCTGGAGAGTGTCCTCCTCTCTCCCACCTCCTCCACCGAGTCCAGCGAGCGGCCCAGGAGAGAGCCGGCCCTCGTGACCAGCCTGTTCAGTCTCTTCCTGTCCCGGTCCGTGCTGCCTGCTCCCCAGCAGACCACAGCGTAGTGGATAGCAGAGGCTACCACAGAGTCATAAAAGGTCCTTAAAAGTGGTCTGCACACTCCGAAGGACCTCAGTCTCCCCAGGAGGTGGAGGCGACTTCGGCCCTTCTTATACACGGCGTTGATGTGTGTGGACCAGTTCAGTTTATTGTTGAGGTGAACACCCAGGTATTTGAAGCTGTCCACTAGCTCAATGTCCGAGCCCTGGATGCTCACCGGTTGATGTGGTGGGGACTTTTTCCTGAAGTCTATCACCATCTCCCTTGTCTTACCGGTGTTTAAGCAAAGGTAGTTGCTCTCACACCAGTCAACAAAGTCCTTGATGACTGACCTGTACTCCAGCTCGCCCCCCCAGACACGCAGCCCACAATGGCCGAGTCGTCAGAAAACTTCTGGAGGTGACAGCTGCTGGAGTCATAGGTAAAGTCCGCCGTGTAGAGGGAAAAAAGGAAAGGTGACAGCACTGTCCCTTGAGGCACCCCGGTGCTGCAGATGGTCACCTCAGACCTGCAGTCCTGCAGCCTCACATACTGCGGCCTGTTGGTGAGGTAGTCCATCGTCCATGCTGCCAGCTGTGTCCCAACTCCTGCGTCCTCCATCTTCTTCCTTAGCAGCGCCGGCTGGATGGTGTTGAAAGCACTTGAGAAGTCAAAAAACATGACTCTCACAGTGCTACCGGCGGCTTCCAGATGAGACAGTGCCCGGTGCTGCAGGTAGATGACGGCGTCGTCCACCCCCATCTTTGGCCTGTAGGCGAACTGCAGCGGATCCAACGCAGAGCTCACCGTCGTGCGTAGCTCGCGGAGTACCAGCCTCTCCAAGGTCTTCATCAGATGGGAGGTCAGGGCGACTGGTCTGAACTGGCTCGGCTCCTTCGCGTGTACCGCCTTGGGAACCGGAACAACACAGGAGGTCTTCCACTGGACCGGGACCTTCTCCAGTTTGAGGCTCAGGTTGAAGATGTGTGTGACCAACTCACAAAGTTGATCAGCACAGTCCCTGAGCAGTCTGGGGCTGAGTCCATCTGGTCCAGCAGCTTTCCTGATCTTCAGTCGCCTTAATTCTCTCCTCACCTGTTCAGATGTAACAGAGAGAGGTGGCTGTGGGGGGTTGGGCAGCTGAGGCAGTAGGGCTTGTTGGGGGGGAGAAAGGTGGCTTGGAGGTGAGAACAGTTGGGGGGAGGGGGCTGAAGCAGGGGAAAAACAGCTTTGTGAAGAGTGGGGGGCAGAGGTGGAGGGGGAGGGGGCCCTGATCAAACCGGTTGAAATACTGGTTCAGTTCAGTGGCCCATCTTTGGTCTCCCCCTGCTGTGGCTCTGGCTCCACTCTGGCCATGACCTGAGATGTTCTTCAGGCCTTTCCACACATCCCTTGTGTTGCCCTGCGCCAGTTGCTCCTCCAGTTTCCTCTTGTATTCGTCCTTGGCCATCCTGATCGCCTTCTTGAGTTCTCGCTGGACCTCCTTAAGCTCCTCTCTGCTCCCTGAAGCAAACACCCTCTTCTTCTTGTTCAGCAGAACTTGAAGTTGAGGGGTCACCCATGGCTTGGTGTTGGCAAAGCACCGCACCTTGCGGGTCGGCGTGACGTTGCCCTCACAGAACTTAATGTAATCCGTGGAATGGTCATTGAAGGTGTCGATGTCATCATCATGAGAGAACACGCTGTAGACTCAAAGCAGTCTCTCAGCCTCTCCTTGGCTTCATCATTCCACATCTTAACAGTTCTTTTCTGTGCAGGCTGTCTCCTCACCATGGGAGTGTATTCAGGTCGCAGACGTATCAGGTTGTGATCAGAGCGGCCGACGGGGGGCAGGGGGATGGAGGTGTAGGCACCTTTTACATTTGCATATAAAAGGTCCAGAGTCTTGTCCTCCCGGGTGTGGCACTTCACGTATTGTGTGAAGGTGGGAAGAATGGAGGAGAGTGAGGCATGGTTGAAATCTCCGTTAATGAGCAGGAGAGAGTTCGGGTGTTTGAGCTGCAGGTGCGACACTGAGGCGCTCAGAGGAATGTAAACAGTGAACACAATCACATGTGAGAACTCCCTCGGGATGTAATACAGGCGGATGCCCACCGCAACAAACTCTATGTCCTTAGTCCACACTTGTTCTTTAATGGAGACATGAGCGGGATCGCTCCATCTCTCATTAATAAACACCACCACTCCTCCTCCTCTCCTCTTTCCATCCATGTCCCGGTCCGCACGCACCATCTTGAACCCCTCCAGCGAAACAACAGAGTCTGGGATCTTCTCCGTCAGCCAGGTCTCCGTGAAACATAGAAGGCTGCTCTCCCGGAAGTATCTCTGATGCCGGGTCAGCGCAGCGAGCTCGTCCGTTTTATTCGCGATTGAACGTACATTTCCCATGATGATCGATGGAATAAAGGGACGGAACCTACGCTTCTTCTCTTGTTTCATCCGACCTGCTCTGCATCCTCGTCTTTTTCTCTTAATTTCCACAGGAATCGTCCATTCCGCGCTGAGAGAGAGAGCGGTGTTGCGCAACCTGATCCCTGGTGTAAACAATAGACCCGCTGAGCGTGTCTGCCGACGGAGTTCCAAAAAGTGACGAAAGTAGTAGAAAACCGAAGGCAAAAGTTGTAAAAGTGGTCTCGTTTTGTGCACAACGGCAACAAGATCCGACCATTCTAAAGAAAAAATTAAAAAGACGCCAGAAAAATGGAAAAAGTGTGATAAAAAGTAGGTAGAAAGAGGGAGCTGTTTTAAACAGCAGCTGCGTGGGCGGCGCCATCTTGTCAGGACTGAGGTATTATCTACTACAGTCCTGCAGCGATCACTATTATCTACTACAGTCCTGCAGCGATCACTATTATCCACTACAGTCGTGCAGCGATCACTATTATCTACTACAGTCGTGCAGCGATCACTATTATCTACTACAGTCCTGCAGCGATCACTATTATCTACTACAATCACTATTATCTACTACAGTCCTGCAGCGATCACTATTATCTACTACAGTCCTGCAGCGATCACTATTATCTACTACAGTCGTGCAGCGATCACTATTATCTACTACAGTCCTGCAGCGATCACTATTATCTACTACAGTCCTGCAGCGATCACTATTATCTACTACAGTCCTGCAGCGATCACTATTATCTACTACAGTCCTGCAGCGATCACTATTATCTACTACAGTCCTGCAGCGATCACTATTATCTACTACAGTCCTGCAGCGATCACTATTATCTACTACAGTCGTGCAGCGATCACTATTATCTACTACAGTCGTGCAGCGATCACTATTATCTACTACAGTCCTGCAGCGATCACTATTATCTACTACAGTCCTGCAGCGATCACTATTATCTACTACAGTCCTGCAGCGATCACTATTATCTACTACAGTCCAGCGATCACTATTACTACAGTCCTGCAGCGATCACTATTATCTACTACAGTCCTGCAGCGATCACTATTATCTACTACAGTCCTGCAGCGATCACTATTATCTACTACAGTCCTGCAGCGATCACTATTATCTACTACAGTCCTGCAGCGATCACTATTATCTACTACAGTCCTGCAGCGATCACTATTTATCTACTACAGTCCTGCAGCGATCACTATTATCTACTACAGTCCTGCAGCGATCACTATTATCTACTACAGTCCTGCAGCGATCACTATTATACTACTACAGTCCTGGCAGCGATCACTATTATCTACTACAGTCCTGCAGCGATCACTATTATCTACTACAGTCCTGCAGCGATCACTATTATCTACTACAGTCCTGCAGCGATCACTATTATCTACTACAGTCCTCACGATCACTACAGTCCTGCAGCGATCACTATTATCTACTACAGTCCTGCAGCGATCACTATTATCTACTACAGTCCTGCAGCGATCACTATTATCTACTACAGTCCTGCAGCGATCACTATTATCTACTACAGTCTGCAGCGATCACTATTATCAAAAAGTCTTGCAGCGATCACTATTATCTACTACAGTCCTGCAGCGATCACTATTATCTACTACAGTCCTGCAGCGATCACTATTATCTACTACAGTCGTGCAGCGATCACTATTATCTACTACAGTCCTGCAGCGATCACTATTATCTACTACAGTCCTGCAGCGATCACTATTATCTACTACAGTCCTGCAGCGATCACTATTATCTACTACAGTCCTGCAGCGATCACTATTATCTACTACAGTCCTGCAGCGATCACTATTATCTACTACAGTCCTGCAGCGATCACTATTATCTACTACAGTCCTGCAGCGATCACTATTATCTACTACAGTCCTGCAGCGATCACTATTATCTACTACAGTCCTGCAGCGATCACTATTATCTACTACAGTCCTGCACTCATATTATCTACTACAGTCAGCGATCTACTACAGTCCTGCAGCGATCACTTTATTTATCTATCTACAGTCCTGCAGCGATCACTATTATCTACTACAGTCCTGCAGCGATCACTATTATCTACTACAGTCCTGCAGCGATCACTATTATCTACTACAGTCCTGCAGCGATCACTATTATCTACTACAGTCCTGCAGCGATCACTATTATCTACTACAGTCCTGCATCTACTACAGTCACTGCAGTCTGCAGCGATCACTATTATCTACTACAGTCCTGCAGCGATCACTATTATCTACTACAGTCCTGCAGCATCGCTATTATCTACTATCTTATCTACTACAGTCCTGCGAGCGATCACTATTATCTACTACAGTCCTGCAGCGATCACTATTATCTACTACAGTCCTGCAGCGATCACTATTATCTACTTACAGTCGTGCAGCGATCACTATTATCTACTACAGTCCTGCAGCGATCACTATTATCTACTACAGTCCTGCAGCGATCACTATTATCTACTACAGTCCTGCAGCGATCACTATTATCTACTACAGTCCTGCAGCGATCACTATTATCTACTACAGTCGTGCAGCGATCACTAGTCACATATTATCTACTACAGTCCTGCAGCGATCACTATTATCTACTACAGTCCTGCAGCGATCACTATTATCTACTACAGTCCTGCAGCGATCACTATTATCTACTACAGTCCTGCAGCGATCACTATTATCTACTACAGTCCTGCAGCGATCACTATTATCTAGTCACTATTATCTATCTACTACAGTCCTGCAGCGATCACTATTATCTACTACAGTCGTGCAGCGATCACTATTATCTACTACAGTCCTGCAGCGATCACTATTATCTACTACAGTCCTGCAGCGATCACTATTATCTACTACAGTCCTGCAGCGATCACTATTATCTACTACAGTCCTGCAGCGATCACTATTATCTACTACAGTCCTGCAGCGATCACTATTATCTACTACAGTCCTGCAGCGATCACTATTATCTACTACAGTCCTGCAGCGATCACTATTATCTACTACAGTCCTGCAGCGATCACTATTATCTACTACAGTCCTGCAGCGATCACTATTATCTACTACAGTCCTGCATCGATCTATTATCTACTACAGTCCTGCAGCGATCACTATTATCTACTACAGTCGTGCAGCGATCACTATTATCTACTACAGTCGTGCAGTGATCACTATTATCTACTACAGTCCTGCAGCGATCACTATTATCTACTACAGTCCTGCAGCGATCACTATTATCTACTACAGTCCTGCAGCGATCACTATTATCTGCACTACAGTCCTGCAGCGATCACTATTATCTACTACAGTCGTGCAGCGATCACTATTATCTACTACAGTCCTGCAGCGATCACTATTATCTACTACAGTCGTGCAGCGATCACTATTATCTACTACAGTCGTGCAGCGATCACTATTATCTACTACAGTCGTGCAGCGATCACTATTATCTACTACAGTCCTGCAGCGATCACTATTATCTACTACAGTCCTGCAGCGATCACTATTATCTACTACAGTCGTGCAGCGACTACAGTCACCGTACTATTATCTACTACAGTCCTGCAGCGATCACTATTATCTACTACAGTCCTGCAGCGATCACTATTATCTACTACAGTCGTGCAGCGATCACTATTATCTACTACAGTCGTGCAGCGATCACTATTATCTACTACAGTCCTGCAGCGATCACTATTATCTACTACAGTCCTGCAGCGATCACTATTATCTACTACAGTCCTGCAGCGATCACTATTATCTACTACAGTCCTGCAGCGATCACTATTATCTACTACAGTCGTGCAGGACTGTAGTAGATAATAGTGATAATAGTGATACAGTTTCTACACGTTCAACACTCGCAGGTTTTCATTTGAACGTCTCAGAAACAGTGAACTTCTCGTCCACAGAGTGATCTTCATGAGCAGCTCAGTGTGAGGAACATGTTCAATGATTCTTCTCTGAGGAACATCGAGCTCCAGGGTTGAGGATCATATTCATATATTAACACTTATGACAAAAGATGATGGAAACATTGACATGATTGACACGATTGAACTCTGACCCTGAAGCTTTCGACTCAGAATTTTCAGCTAAATTAAACCAAAACTGACATTTCACTCATTTCTACTCTCATGTCCACAAAGAGTTCTATATTTTCAGAGTAAAGAGCTGGAAACCAACATTTATGTGACGCTCGCACCTGAGCCCAGTGTCCGTGGATCCATGACGAGTACAGTGTTCAGCATTGAGCCACTGACCACTGCGACACACACCGTATCTAAGAAGTGAAGCAGCAACAAGTGCAGGTTCATGAACACACGTGTTCGTCTTCGTTACAAACGTGTTTTCATGTCTTCAGAGAAGCATCAACAAAACTCTACTGACAGGCGAACAGAATCTAAAGGAAAAACTTCATTTAAGTGAAGTTTTATTTTGGTTCAATAACAACCAGAAGGAAAAAAAATTCAGTCTTTTGTGTCAAAACTCAAAGATTCAAACACTTCAATCATCAAACTGACAATTAAGAGCCGACTACACACACACACACACAAACACACACACACACACACACACACACACACACACACACACACGCCAACGAC
>JACEEU010000876.1:7500-10000 GCA_016630915.1 Callionymus lyra | reverse complement strand
GAGATAGAAAGGATAGAAGAGATAGAAGGGATAGAATAGATAGAATAGATAGAAGGGATAGAAGGGATAGAAAGGATAGAACAGATAGAAAGGATAGAACAGATAGAAAGGATAGAAGAGATAAAGGAGATAGAAGGGATAGAAGAGATAGAAGGGATAGAAGAGATAGAAGAGATAGAATAGATAGAAGAGATAGAAGGGATAGAAGGGATAGGTGAGATAGAAGGGATAGAAGAGATAGAAGGGATAGAAGAGATAGAAGAGATAGAAGATAGAGAAGGGATAGAAGAGATGTAAAGGATAGAAGGGATAGAATAGATAGAAAGGATAGAAGAGATAGAAGAGATAGAATAGATAGAAGAGATAGAAGGGATAGAAAGGATAGAAGAGATATAAGGGATAGAAGAGATAGAACAGATAGAACAGATTGAACGGATAGAAGGGATAGAAGAGATAGAAGAGAAAGAAGGGATAGAATAGATAGAAGGGATAGAAGAGATAGAAGGGATAGAAAAGATATAATAGATAGAAGAGATAGAAAGGATAGAAAGGATAGAAGTGATAGAAGGGATAGAATAGATAGAAGAGATCGAAGAGATAGAATGGATATAGGGGATAGAAGAGATAGAAGAGATACAATAGATAGAAGGGATAGAATAAATAGAAGCGATAGAAGGGATAGAAGAGATAGAAGGAATAGAAAGGATAGAAGAGATAGAAGGGATAGAAGGGATAGAAAGGATAGAAGAGATAGAAGAAATAGAAGAGATAGAAAGGATAGAAGAGACAGAAGAGATAGAAGAGATAGAAAGGATAGAAGAGATATAAAGGATAGAAGAGATAGAAGAGATTGAAGAGATAGAAAGGATAGAAGAGATAGAAGAGATAGAAAGGATAGACGTGATAGAAGGGATAGAATAGATAGAAGAGATAGAAGGGATATAGGGGATAGAAGAGATAGAAGAGATACAATAGATAGAAGGGATAGAATAAATAGAAGAGATAGAAGGGATATAAGGGATAGAAGAGATAGAAGGAATAGAAAGGATAGAAGAGATAGAAGGGATAGAAGGGATAG
Organism: Callionymus lyra; assembly: GCA_016630915.1. Classification (NCBI taxonomy): domain Eukaryota; kingdom Metazoa; phylum Chordata; class Actinopteri; order Syngnathiformes; family Callionymidae; genus Callionymus; species Callionymus lyra. The sequence continues at coordinate 8,922 of JACEEU010000876.1, read as the reverse complement.
AAAGGATAGAAGAGATAGAAAGGATAGAAGAGATAGAAGAGATGGAAGGGATAGAAAGGATAGAAAGGATAGAAGAGATAGAAGAGATAGAAGGGATAGAAGAGATAGAAGGGATAGAAGAGATAGAAGAGATAGAAGGGATAGAAAGGATAGAAGAGATAGAAGAGATGGAAGGGATAGAAAGGATAGAAAGGATAGAAGAGATAGAAGAGATAGAAGGGATAGAAGAGATAGAAGAGATAGAAGAGATAGAAGGGATAGAAGAGATAGAAGAGATAGAAGGGATAGAAGAGATAGAAGAGATAGAAAGGATAGAAGAGATAGAAGAGATAGAAGGGATAGAAGAGATAGAAGAGATAGAAGAGATAGAAGAGATAGAAAGGATAGAAGAGATAGAAGGGATAGAAGAGATAGGAGAGATAGAAGAGATAGAAGAGATAGAAGAGATAGAAGGGATAGAAGAGATAGAAGAGATAGAAGGGATAGAAGAGATAGAAGAGATAGAAAGGATAGAAGAGATAGAAGAGATAGAAGGGATAGAAGAGATAGAAGAGATAGAATAGATAGAAGGGATAGAAGAGATAGAAGGGATAGAAAAGATATAATAGATAGAAGAGATAGAAAGGATAGAAAGGATAGAAGTGATAGAAGGGATAGAATAGATAGAAGAGATCGAAGAGATAGAATGGATATAGGGGATAGAAGAGATAGAAGAGATACAATAGATAGAAGGGATAGAATAAATAGAAGCGATAGAAGGGATAGAAGAGATAGAAGGAATAGAAAGGATAGAAGAGATAGAAGGGATAGAAAGGATAGAAGAGATAGAAGAAATAGAAGAGATAGAAAGGATAGAAGAGACAGAAGAGATAGAAGAGATAGAAAGGATAGAAGAGATATAAAGGATAGAAGAGATAGAAGAGATTGAAGAGATAGAAAGGATAGAAGAGATAGAAGAGATAGAAAGGATAGACGTGATAGAAGGGATAGAATAGATAGAAGAGATAGAAGGGATATAGGGGATAGAAGAGATAGAAGAGATACAATAGATAGAAGGAATAGAAAGGATAGAAGAGATAGAAGGGATAGAAGGGATAGAAAGGATAGAAGAGATAGAAAGGATAGAAGAGATAGAAGAGATGGAAGGGATAGAAAGGATAGAAAGGATAGAAGAGATAGAAGAGATAGAAGGGATAGAAGAGATAGAAGGGATAGAAGAGATAGAAGAGATAGAAGGGATAGAAAGGATAGAAGAGATAGAAGAGATGGAAGGGATAGAAAGGATAGAAAGGATAGAAGAGATAGAAGAGATAGAAGGGATAGAAGAGATAGAAGAGATAGAAGAGATAGAAGGGATAGAAGAGATAGAAGAGATAGAAGGGATAGAAGAGATAGAAGAGATAGAAAGGATAGAAGAGGTAG